>JARHVA010000817.1:2362500-2540000 GCA_037957365.1 Torreya grandis
TGAAATATAATGAAAATTATTATTAATTTTAGGTCATTTAGGTTTTATCCATGTGTTTTTTAATATGTTTATGTGTTAAATATTAGTTTATTCTTGAGATATTCAAAGCAGACTTTTTGGTAGTGAGAAGGCCTAATTGCGAGTAGACCTAATAGTGTGGTTCAAGGAGTGAAATGAGATAAGTGGTGTTGGGGAAATAATGTGAACATATCATGGGTATAATTTAATAAAATTTTAATTTTTTCATCCATTTTTATAGGCTCAATATTTTCCAATGTGATCAAGGTGAAATGTGTGCTTTGAGAAGGCCTAATTGCATTAGGTCTCTATCAGGGCTAATGGTGGTTTTGGTATTTATGAGTGGTGACCAACCTATGTAGTAATTTTTGTAATTTTAAATTTTTTTTTTGGTATATTCCAATGGTTATCTAATTATGGATAGTTTTTTGGCCAACCAAGGTGGGTGAGTCAAGATTCAAGTATAAAAAGAAGGTCTAATAGGCCTAACTTGACTAGTTGTGAATATTAAGACGTGAACGAATGATATAATAGTTTAGAAACTAGTTATAGGGATTAAATAACATAATATATGTGTGTTTAATATTTCATTAATTTATAATAGTGATTTTATAGATTATGAGAAAGGTTATATGACCTAAATATGCCAAGAAGAGGGCTAGTTGAGCAAAGAGGTCTAATTAGTTGTTTAAGAGAGATAGAAGAGTGTGAAGAGGAAAATAATTTGGTCATAATCAATTGAAAGATAAACATGTGTCCAAATGTGATCATAGGTTATAATTGGTTTAGTTGGTGCTAAATCACCTAGGGATTTGGTGCCTCCTTGTAAGTTGGTGCTTGTTAAAGGCCTAGTTGAGTTGGTGTTTGACTAATGAGGCATTGGTGACTCACTAAATATTGATTAATTTTATATAAACCTATAATCCAAGATATTTTTTAGTTTTTTATTTTCCATGATTTTTTCCCACATATCTCTTGTGTTTTGATGTTGTATGCTTTTATATATGCTTTTTTATGCATTGGTTAATATATGTATGTGAATGAATGATTCATGGATGATAAGCAAAATTTAATTATTATTTTAATGGAATTTATTGACCCCCTATAAATATTTGTAATTATAATTTTTTTTTATCAAATTAGGTCCTTTTAAGTAGGCATAATATCCTAAAAGAGATCCTAAATAAGTGAAGTTGGCTAGTTAAACACAAGGTGATTTATCTACAAGTAAGGTTTGATTGTTCAATGGATCTAATTATTATTTTTAGAGTGTCAAGATGAGAAATATTTTATGTATCAAGGTCATGATGTTTGGAAATAAGTTTTGGAAAGATATACGACACCCTCTATTCCCCCTATGGATGTAATAGGTAAGAAGGCTAGTTATAACACTTAAAAAACAATGAATGGTATTATGTGTGGCCTATCAGAGGTATAAATTGTAAAGGTGATGCACGATATGTATACTAAATAAATTTGGGACAAGTTAAATACTATATATGAGGGAGACTCCAAGGTCAATTTCACTAAGTTTCAAACCTATAAAACATAGTTTGAAATCCTAAGGATGAATGAAGAGGAAACCATTGCAACCTACTTATTAAGGGTTGATGAAGTGGTCAACATCATAATGCATAAAACATATTCTTAAATCCTAAGGATGAATGAAGAGGAGACCATTTCAGCCTAATTATTGATGGTTTATAAAGTTTTCAACATCATAAAAGGCCTAGGTGAATAATTGAAAGAGTCTACTAGTGTTCAAAAGGTTTTGAGATCTCTAACCCCTAAGTTTGATTCTAAAGTATTTATTGTTAAAGAGATGAAAGATCTAGACAAGCTAGAGATGGATGGACTTAATGACACCCTAACATCCTATGATATGAGGAAAAGTGAAGAAAAACATGCAAAGAAGGAAGTTGCATTCAAGATAGAAAACAAGTTAAAGAAGAAGAAGAAGACACAAGGTAATAAAGTAAAATATAATGATGAATTTGATATTGATGATGATGATTTGATAGCTATGTTTGAAAGAAAATTGAAAATTAGTTCAGGTAAGAATAAGGGTAAGGCTTCCCTTCAAGTGATTTAATTGTGGAGATATTGGACACTTTGATAACAAGTTCCCTCATAATCATAATACAAAATATGATGAAGATCATGATGAAGTTTATGATGATGACAATAAGTCTTATAGGTATGATAAGAGAAATAAAAACTTTAGAAAGTATGATGACAAGAAGAATTTTTTCAAGAACAAAATAAGATTTTACACCAAGGAAGATTGTAGCTCATATGATGAGAGTGAGAGAAGTGATTCTGAGAGTGACCATGAAGGTGATGGTCTTGATGTCAATGAAGTTATCTTCATGGTTTAGAAAGCAATTCCTTAAAATCAAGAAGATTCCATGTGGTTTGGAGGTGTTGTTGGTGATTTAGATGAAGAAGAAGATGAGGTGGACTTTGAGGTTGAGTTGATGAATTCTCTAGAAGAACTAAAGATGAAGAAGAAGAATATGGTGATGAGGTGTCTTATCAAAGACTATTAAGATCAAATCAAATTTTTTAAAGATATATTGAATAACAACTCCAAGGAACAAGAAGAAATAGTCAAATGGGTGGAGACTCAAATTGAGATTGTGACAGCAAGCCTAAAGGCTAAAGAAGAAGAATGTGCAAATTATGTAATTAAAGTGGATTCCTTGAGAGTTGAATTGGATCATGCATCAAGTGAGGTAAAGTCCTTTGTAAAATTTGAAAAAATTACCAATGATATAGAAAACATCTTGAGTAGTCAAAAGAATACTAATGACAAAATAGGTCTTAGTTATAATGGAGACCAAAAGAAGAATACTAATGTGATCAAGGAGAATCATACCCTAAAGGTCAATGGTCAATCAAGGAATGATGGTTCTGGTAGAATGAAGACTAATCCTATCAAGCAACCTAATACTATAAGGTATGTTAATCCTTTCAATGGCTATTTTTATTCGTGTAACCAATTTGGTCATAGAGCAAGGCATTGCATAAGACCCTCCAAGAACTAATATGAATGGAACTATGACAAGAATAATTATTAAAGAGGTATGGGTAATGGTGTGTTTACTTTAAGAGGAATAATGTGCTTCAATTATCAAAAGGTTGGTCATATTTCAAAGTTTTATAATCATGGATTCCCAAGTCAAAATAAGAAGGTTAAGGCTCCTATAATGCAAGAAGAAGACAAAATAGTGAATGGAGATCAAAAGTAGCTAAGGTTAATGAAGATCAATATGAAAGTCCAAGTGGACTATATACCATGGTGGATAATAATTCAGATGTAAAGGAGTGCCAATAATTCTCCCTATTAGCTCAATTTGTAGATAAAGGAGTCAAGACATATAGACCAAGTCAAAATGTTATTCAAACATATATTGAACAAATCAAGACAAAGAGGCTATTAAAGACTAAGAGGATCATGAAGAATGTTTAGTCTAGTGAAGACATGGAGATATAGGAATCTCCTTAGTTTATGTTGTTTTATTACCCTAGAGAAGATGTGACTCCATTAGGCTTCATGGAGGAACTCAGCTAGTGAGCAGATGCATGAAGGATGCTTAGTCTTAGGGGGAGATTTATGTTCTTTATTGATATTTAGATACAAGGTTCAGTCAATATTCAATTAGAGGTGCGATTATAAGAAATGGATTAAAAATAATTTATATGATGAATTGATCAAACCAATTCATATTCATGATAGTGTCTAAATATCTCATGGAGATAAGGGGAGCCAATCATGCTCCAAGAGTAAGTGTGTGAGTCTGATATGTATTGATTTTTTATCCAAGAGAGATAATGATCTTGTTTGGAGAGGAAAATGTGTGTTTTTATATGTCCAAGGATTAGATGGTTGTTAAAAGATGACCCTTTGTCATTAATGTGAAAGGGGGAGAAAGTTCTAATTTGGGAGAAAGGTTAGTTTGAAGAAGATCCATCCTGGGGAGAGGTCAATGATTAATTTTGTTTAAGTTTTCACCATCAATGAAAAAGGGGTATATTTTTTAGGTATGTTAATATTGTTATTTTTGTGGCATTGATGTTGTCTTTGATGTCAAAGTCAACATAAATGTCATTAATGTCAAAGTCAAAGTTGAGGCCATGCATGGTAAAGTGGTATGTGACAAAGAAGTCTTATGACAAGAGAAAATTTGAAGGCAACCTATTTAATCTTTGGTGAGAGAAAATTTAAATGAAACTTTTTAATTCTTATAATTTTGATGACATGTCAAGGTCAAGATCAAGATACAAGGTGAGCATACTTTAGAGTGCTAGTCTTAAGGAGCATTGTCATATCATGAGCATGTGTGTGAAGATGATGGTCTAGTAAGATGGATAAACATAGGTATGAGTGGATTTTTAAGGATGAAAAATCATTCATATTAAGTATTGAAACACTCAATAAATTTTCAAGGTAGACCTTCAAGGGTATGGTCTTAAGCCTAAGCATACAACCAAACTAGTCCTAGATTCCGCATGACATAATGAGGAGTTTTGAGGTGTTTTCAATAATTAAAATCATTGGTAGAGAATGTGATAATATTTTTTACACTATTTAAACATGTTTATAAGGTATATAATATTTTAGAGGAGGTTTTGAGGTTAATTCTTGGCTTAGTCTTTATATGAAGAGACCTAGTGAGAAGGCACAGGCTTGGTAGCATGATAAGGTGAGTAGTCTAAGGCTTATGATAATAATATTTATAGTGTGTGATCATTTTATGAGGCTTTATGACATGATTATTATGTTTTTATAGTATTTAAATAGGTTTAAAGGTGTGTTTAAGGCCTAAGTATGACTTGTAGGTTTAGGCCTAGTATATAAAGAGACCTAGTGTGGCATAATGAAGGGTCAAGCTTAGTTTACAAGGTGATATAGATCATGTGAGATATTAAAAAGGTGTGATATGTTGTTTAAAAATTATTCATGAAGTTTCATATCTTGAGTTGAATAAGTAAGCATGAAAAGTGGATGTTTAGGTCTCTCGAGTGTTAGAATGGAGTGTTGCAGACCCAAATTTTTTTTATTATGATCATTGGCATGTGAAACCTTTGAATTATATCCTAATAATCTCATTTAATTTTTTAAAGGTTTATATATAAAAAATTTTGAGCATTGGTTTTGGAGTTGAGGGGCAATACTTTATAAATGAATGCTAAGAATGGAAGGTAATCTAAACCCTCCTAAAAATAATCATAATGACTTGATATGGAATATATTTATAGAAATGGATCATAATTATTTTTATGACCTATTTTTATTATTTTAACATTTATATGACTCTCATATTTTTCTCTATGTGGCATTGGTATGTCAAAACAATGAGTTGAAGCTACAAAAAACCACTTATTTCTTGTATTTTTGATATAGTAAGCAGGGTTGACTAGGTCAAAGCATGAAAATTATTGAAGGATGATGTGTGAGACTTTTATTTTGTGACCACATAAGTTTATGAGAATTTTTAAAACCTTAAATATTCTAAATTGGTTGTGTAAGTTGACCTATCACTAAATAGGTTTAAGGAGGAAGACAGTGAGAAAACTAAGCAGAAGTGAGAATGAGATTAGGGATGGGTTGTAGTGGATGAGAGATGGATCCAAACTCATGGTGTTATTTTTAAATACCTATAATACATTTCCATAATTTATATAATATTTGGATATTCTTATATATAATAACTTTGCTCTCAAAGTGACCTATCTAACACAGTGAGGTTTGTGTAGGGTGAAGACTTGAGATTGGTCTATAAGACAAATATTGATATTAAAAATTGTAATATATATATTTAAAGATGTTTTAAGTATTATTAAGGATAATTTAAATCCATTTTAATTTAATGAAATTATTCACATATGTGTTTTAAGTCTTGGTTTCCATGACTATGTTTTGGAGCTTTTAAGTAGTGTTTTGTGTGTTAGTGAGATTAATGTTCCTGAGTCATTTTGCATAGATTTGAAGAATATGATGAATATAAAGTTTATATATATGTATCATAGTTTAATTTTAATATAGTTTTCTTCATTATAAACTCTTATGAAGGTGTGAAAATGTAAAGGTTCTTGACTGGGTTTTTGATGCCTGTTTGCAGTTCTAAGTGAGCATATGGAAGTGGTCAATTTGATGTCTTTTTCCTTGTTTAGTGAAATATATTGAACATTATTATGACCTTGAGGTAATTTATATTATATTAATGTGATTTTTTTATATTTTTATGTGTAAATATGAGTGTATCCTTTAGATATTCAAAGCAGACTTTCTAGCAATGAGAAGGCCTAATTGCGAGTAGACCTAATGGTGTGGTTCAAGGAGTGAAATGAGATAAATGGTGTTGGGTAACTAAGGTGAAATTATAAATGGTATAATTAAATAATTTTTTAATTTTTTCATCCATTTTTGTGGCTCATTATGTTCCAAGGTGATCAAGGTGAAATGTGTGTTTTGATAATGCCTAATTGCATTAGGTCTCTATTAGGCCTAAAGGAGGTTTTGGTCTTTATGAGTGGTGACCAACCTATGTAGTGTGTATTTAAATTATGAAAATTGTTTTTTTATATATTCAAATGGTTATACAAGTATTTATAGGTTTTTTTCTAATTAAGGTGGGTGATATCAAGAGTCAAGTACAAAAAGAAGGTCTAATATGCCTAATTTGACTAGTTGAGAATATTGAGAGGTCAACAAATGATATAGCAATTTGTAAAGTAGGTATAGGGATTAAATATAATAATATATGTGTTTTTAATATTTAATTAAGCTATAATATTGATTATATATATGATGATCAAATTTATATGACCTAAATCTACCAAGAAGAGGTCTAGTTGAGTAAAGAGGTCTAATAGGTTATTTGAGAGAGATAGAAGACTATGAAGAGCAAAATAAGGTGGTCATAATTAGTTGAAAAATAAATAGGTGTAAAAAGGTGATTATATGTTCTATGTGTCTGATTTGGTTCTGATTCACTTATGGGTTTGGTGCCTCCTTACAATTTGGTGCTTGTTAAAGGTTAAGTTGAGTTTATGCTTGACTAGTAAGGGGTTAGTACTCCTTGTGGGGTTGGTGCCTCACTAAATATTGATTTATTATTTATAAGACTATATTAAAATATTTATTTCAATGTATTTTATTCCCCATGAGTTTTTCCCACATATCTCTTATGTTCTTATGTTGTATGCTTTTATAGATGTTTGTTTATGTATGGGTTAATGTATGTATGTAAATGAATGCTTCATAGATGATAAGTGAAATTGAATGGTTTTTTTAAGGGCATTGATTCACCCCCATCTTCTTAGAATCTATACTTCTAAAAAACCCTTTTTTAAATCCTTATCATACTTAGGTTCTTTAGTAGATTTTAAGGTATTTTCTTCAATTGATGTTTCATTTGAAATCATGCATATTTTGCCTTCTAGGGGTGTCTAAACATTGTAAATAGTATGGTTATGATCCATAATACATTATTGAGTCATTATCAAGGGTTAAATGTATCAAAAATGGTCTTATTTCCATCATAATATCATTTTAAGGTAGTTTTATATATGAATTAAGGTCATTTTAGAAGTCAAACACCTTTCATTCATCAAAATAGGGCCCACACATGTGAAAAAATGACCTTTTAGCTTACCTCCATCCATACTCTCTGATTTGAAATCATATTTGACTCCAAATTTCCCTCCTATAGTCCTCCAATTCCCTTTCAATAACTCAAACCAAAGAAAATGTATAAAAATGATGTTTTACAGGTGTTTCTAGGAATTGTATGAATAGGTTAGAGTCAAAAAAGGTCAGACATTTTATGGGGATCCCTTGCATCCAAATCAGAGAAGAAACAATGTCTCAAATGTGTAGAAAAAGGTAGAAAATGCAATGGAATATCCATTGAGATCTTGGAAAGCTCACAAGGGCTAGTTTGAGTTGGATGGTACAATCCATACAAGGGGAGTTAGAGCCTAAAATCTTAGATAGAGGTAGATTACCTAGTGGTATTAAAATCAATGGAATTGGTTTGTATTTCAAGGCCCTAGGCTTTATGAATAATCATTAAGACCCCTAGGTGGTATTAAGCCCCTTACAAGTCCCATGATCTCAGTTGTAGCCAAATTTATGAAAATTTTATATTCATTATGATAGCTTTAGCATGGATAAATGTCTCTTTAGGCATATAAGTGTATTATGCCCCTCTGAGCATGTTCTCATGGCACTTGTAGGGTTAGATCAGCTTTGAGTCTCCCTTGGTTGGTAGATTATAGGTCATGTGCAATAATTCCTATGTTTCATGGAGAAATAAATCACAAGAGGATTAATGTAAAATTTCCATGCTGTCCCCATGTTCCTCAAACTCTTCACATAGTCACCATTTGTTCATGTCATATATCCTTAAGTTCTCTCAACACCCACCATGTGAAATAAGGATAAAATCCTTAATAATGACTTAATTTTTTATCATGTCAATCCATATTCAAGTTAAAATTGTATTAATGATGTCTTACTCATGTGGTAGTAGTGATGTAAGAATATGGAGGAGTTCCCCTTTCAAAAGAAATAATTTCCTTATGACCTTCAAGAGCAAAACCAGTAGACCATCTCTAAGTGAATTCATAAGATTTTTAACATAATTTAATGTTTTTTAGCATGGTTTTAGGTTTTTTAGGACTCTTAGGTTTTATTTTCACCCTAAAGATACTTAGTTTACCTGGCCAAATGCATTTGACTTGTTGAGTACCTAGATGGGGATGTTTTAGGTCTTAATAGGTGGTCTTAAGTGGGGATTAGTAGTCCACATGAGGTCTCCCAAAAATATCTACTATATAATGATTTCATCAAGGAATTTTCACCTCATAATGGGTTTTGTATTTTATACTTAAAACTTCAAAGGATTGTTTAATGCACCTACATGTTTAAGTACTCATGTAAAAGCCTATGTGTGAAAATAATACCAATTTTTTTTAAAATGACATGAAAGTCCAATGAAATAATGAGAGAATAATATAAACCATTTTTTGACACCATTAAGAGTCCAATAAAATATTTTATAAGGTTAGTCTCAGGCCCAAGTTTCAATAGTTCTCACAAATCACCGCCTATAGTTGAGCCTCGACAGATGCAAGAAAGGGATATATACTTGTGAAGGTAATTATATTGAGGGATGTTATTGAGGTTAAAAGGAGGTCAATTTGGTTCCCTATATGTCCTATATAACCTTTATATTTCTCATTGACCTATAGAAAGGCTCTAATTGTAGTTAAGTACTCCCAATCACCACCTACAGGGCTATATTCAAGTT
Organism: Torreya grandis; assembly: GCA_037957365.1. Lineage (NCBI taxonomy): Eukaryota > Viridiplantae > Streptophyta > Pinopsida > Cupressales > Taxaceae > Torreya > Torreya grandis. Next base: position 2,371,839 of record JARHVA010000817.1, read on the forward strand.
ATCTCCAACTTTAAATGTGAAATGCCACATACACTTTGATGTTGGGGATAAAATAAATTAAAATAGTAAAAAGGTTATTTAAATATAAATTAATATGAAATAATGACTAAAAAAAGCTAACTTTGGACCCTTTAACTCTGCATAAATAGTTGATTTAATGCATACAGGTTTACCTAGTTAGTTGGAGTACTTAGTGGTTTGAATGATGAATGCAACAAAATATGTGAAATTTGACCCCATGGTGTTATATTTAATATTTATGGTATTAAATACCTTTTAGGTTAGAGTCAATTTTTATAGAGTTGCCTAGGTCTGAATAAGCATTCATAACACACAGGCTTGTGTGGATGGCTATAGAGTGTGTTTGATTGGAGAGTATGAGAGAGACTCCAGTACAATAAGTGTTTAAAAATATTTAGATAAAACTCTAAGAGAGATAAAAATCCCTTGGGAGTGAGGAAAATATAAATAAAAACCACTTAGGTCTTTGACATATCCTAATTCAAGCACCTAGTTTAGTCCAAAGATGGTCATAGAAGGCCTATAGGGAAAGAATAATAGAGGTAGGTGTCTAAGCCATTATGATATTGATTAAACTTTTAAATTTAATATAAAATGATATTAATAATTTCCTAAAGTAACTACAAGCACCTACAGGTGATCTAATGTCTTAAAACTTAGTTCAGACCTATAAAGCCTAAAACCCTACTTAAACCCTCAAATCTCCAACTCCATTATTTTGACATGAAAATATGTTTAGGTAGATATAAGACCATAAAAATATGAATTATTATGGTATAGGTCTTTATATATGTGTTTCAATTAGGATAATATAGGGGAAATGGAAATTTAGCCTAATAGCCCTCCTCAAGCTCTATAACCCTAGTCTGCCAATTTGAGGTACTAGAAAAAATGCTCATATACTACATGAAAATATGCATGGGACCTAGTTATATTATTTTAATTTGAGGACCCATATGAAATTTTCATCCATAGTAGAGAGTGTTGGTTTCATGGGTTAATCTCTTTGAATAATCCTTAATATTATAAGCATGCCCAAAATGCCTAGTGAAAACCTGAATGCTACCAACCTTTGCTTAAAACACATGGTAAAAGGTTCATGGGACTAGGATATATTAGAGATATTTGGGTGGGTTTATGTACTCAATATTCATGGCCTTAATTTTACAATCCAAGTTTTATACTTTATGAACCATTGTTAAGATGGTAGGCCACTCTAAACCCTCCAAAACCTTCATGGGGGATGTGATGGACAAGAAATTATTCTTGATGATTCCAATCACCATGATACACCATTAAAACATCATTAGGACACATAAAATTCATATGTACTCTATATACACCATATATTTGGCATGTGTAGGGAAAGATGTGCAGGTGTATGGCTTATAAAGTTGGGTTTTAGGTATATTTAAATAATTTTCAAGCATGTTCAAGGTCCTAAATGGGTATAAAGGCCTCATAGGCCTATGAAAATGTGTAAAATTCTCTAAAAAACCACTCTTTATCCCCCCATAGTAGTAAAACTAGGCATAATAATAAGACTTGGACTCAATTGAGGAGATAGTCATCATTTACATTAAGAGAAGGATGTTTAAGGTCTGGTCACATAATGAAGAGGTTTCTTATGATAGATGCACCCTTTCACTAACTTTTCCAAGCCATTAAAAATATCAAAACATGTTTGAATATGCATAACTCTCAAATCCCTCACCCAATAGGAGGACAAATGTATTGAATGGGTTATGAATAGATTCAAGGGTGCTAGCTAGGAGAATAATGGATATGTTCAAATAAGTAACCACCTCTGATAATGGGTGCATGACCTCTCACTACATTTCAAGGAGTGACGGATTAGTTTCAAGGTGCATGGAATCTTCATGGGGTCAACTATGACCAAAAATAGGTCATCCACCACATTTTTATGCCTAAGGGCTCATTTAAAGCCATTATGAAACCAAAATAATGTATAAGATGAGTTATGGGACTGTTACTACCCCTTAGTAACTAATTAATTGAGTGTATTATGTTCATCATGGATTCTACTCCACACTTATATGACACATCATTCTTCTCTCCCCTTCTCATGTTCTATGAATTGGGCTTTAAAAGCTATTACATGGATCCCTCTGTTGGGTAAGTGAAGATGTTGCCCATTTATATTTGTAACCTTGAGATAATAAAATATTGATTTAACCTCATTTATTCTAGTATTATAATGTGTTTATGCTAGTTAAATTTTCACAAGTGGTTGACTTTTATTGCTTTTCACGCCCTTGTCTTCACTTAGGTACTAGTGGATTGTCTTATATAGGTTACATGATGTGTAAAGGTGTTAGTGATTGTACATGTAGTGAAAATTTATTGATAGTGTCTTAAATCAAGCCTCTCACTCATCATCCTTAGTTTAAAGTCATATAGCATAGCATACATGTGAAACACTGGTGTGTAGGAGTCTTTTGGAGAGAGAGTGTGTTGGCAATTAGTCTTGTTTTATCCATAAGTGTTGTTAATGATCAAATAGAGGAGACAAAACATATTGGTGCATCACTTCTCATAACTAAGGTTTGTTTCATGCATATTTATATCCATTTTCATTGACAATATAAGAAGGTTTGGGATTTTGGATTAGATGATGCATCAAGGGAGCTAGCCCTAAAACTAGAGATTCTACTCACCCAATAGGCTACCCACACCTATAGGTGATTCCATTGTATCAACTAGAAGAGACAAGATTGAAACCCCTTTGTCTCAAGGGTGAAATCTAGATTGATAAAAACTTCCATTATCTACCAAAAAGGACATGGAATACATCCATAGGCATGATATCACAAAATACCTCATTTTTGTAACTACCTATCTGAAATTCTACCTTACATTATTCATTTACCAAGACTTGATGTCATTTCTATAACCATGACACCTTATAATTAAATAGGATGTGTTTATTTATTCAAGCCTAACTTTTATATTATAAATATTGTCATTTATGTCAAAGGAGGCTTATCATCATGATGTCTTTATTAAAGACAAAGGACAATAAATGGGTTAGCCAATCATGATTAGAATAATTAATGTTATAAGAAAAATTACTATCACAATGAATTAGAAAGGGTTTGTCAAAAATGAAGGGATTATTAAAAACATTTATTATATTCTAATTTTCATATTTTAAAGGTAAACTACCCATGAGAAAGATATAAGAGAGAAATCATTTATTACATATTTTATTCTTAATGTAATTAAATATTATTTATGGATGACCCATAATGAGTGCCATTTTTTAAGGAGACATCTCCCTTGGAGAAGTCTTCTCCTTTGGGAAAAATTGTAGCCCCTCAATAAAGAGGCATTTGAAGTGGTATAAAAGGATATAAGGTGGGGTTTAAAATAGTAATAAATAAAATTAAAAATTATTTGAATTAGAGGAGATCTAGAGCAAATTTAGAGCATAAATATATGTGAAAGATTTACAAGCAGATTTTATGGAGATATAAGTGTGGAGAAATAAATTGAATAGAATATATATAGAGAACCTTCAAAGAGAATAAGGTGATCAAAGAGAGATAATAAATATGGAATAAAGTGGAACAAATTAAAATGTAAGAAAATCATTCAAAGAGATATATATGGGAGAATAAAAAATTGATATTTTATCAAGGGAATATTTTGTGAAGAAGTTTACATAAGTATCATTCATTGAAGGGGTAAATTCAATAAGGTGAAATACTTTGTTTATTTTGGAGGTTGGTGCCTCATATCAAAGAGATTTGTATATCTTTTTAAGTTGGTGCTTATCATTTGGGATTGGTGTCTCCAGTAGGTTAGTGCCTAAAAAATCTTTATATAGTGGGGATTGGTGTCTCTAGTACTTTGGTGCCTACAAATTTTGTATGAGAATTTTATATTGTGGTTTTATTCCCATAAAGGGTCTCCATTTAAATCTTATCTCTTAATTATTTTATCTTGTTTGAATGGTGTTATTATATTTAATAAGTTTTATTAAGGAAATTTTTAACTTATACTGATTCATCCCCCCCTCTTAGTATAAGTGTGTGCTTAATAATTGATATCAGAGTGGTTCTTCTAGAAATAGTCTCACTAGAAGGTAGATCTCGTGAGTACACATGATTAGTCATCATGTACAAGAATGTTTTACCATAAATAGAGATCAATTATTTGACAGAACAAACTAATCTTATTGGAGCATAAGGATGAGAACATATTTAATGTCTCTTGGATTTGACATTTGGCAATCAGTAGTGAATGGTTATACTAATCCATCATCTCTACCAATATATCAAGTTATAAATAAGGCCAGTGAAAACAATGCAAAATCTATGAATGTAATCTTGTGTGGCCTTTTAGATTGAGAGTTTTTCAAGGTGATGCATTATAAATCAGTGAAATAAATTGGGATAAACTTAATAAAATATATGAATGAGATGAAAAATTTAATAAGACTAAGCTTTAAAAACATAGAATTCGAGAACTTGAAAATGAAAGATAAAGAAAATATTGTATCTTATGTCTTTTATGTGGATGAAATTATAAATACCATCTAATGAATTAGTTAAAAATGACCTTTTAGCTTCCCTCCATCCATACTCTCTATTTTGAGAACATATTTGACTCCTCATTCCCTCCTCTTATTGGCCTTTAAAGATCTCAAACCTGAGAAAATGCAAAAAAATAAAGTTTTGTAGGTGTTTTTAGGACTTGTACAAATAGGTCAAAGTCACAAGAGGTTATAAATTTTATGGGTATCCCTTTAAAACACCTTATATAATAATCCATATCTCAAATGTGTAGAAAAAGGCAAAAAATGTAGTGGAATCTCCATCGAGCTCTAGAAAAGATTACAAGGGCCAATTTGAGTTGGATGGTATGGTCCATATAAGGAGAGTCAAAGACCAAACTATTATCCATAGTTAGAGTCCCTATTGGGCTTAAAGTTAGTGCAATTGGTTTTTAGATCAAGGCCTTGGGATTTATGAATAATCACTAAGATCCCTAAGTGGTCCTAAACCCCTTTCAAACCCCATGAGCTTAGTTGTAGTCAGATTTATTAAAATTTTGAGATCATTATGATAACTTTAGCATGGATAAATGTCTCCTTAGGCTTGCTAAGTGTCTTAGTCCCCTTTCATCATGTTCTCATGGCACTTTTATGGTTAGAACAAAATTTAGTCTCCCTTGGTTGGTAGATTGCAGGTCATGTGTAGTAATTCTTATATTTCATGGAGAAACAAAACATAAGAGGATCAATGTAAAGTTTCCATCCCTTCCCCATGTTCTTCACATACTTCACTTATTCACCATTTTATCATCTTAGATCTCCTTAAGTTATCTCAACACCCACCATGTGAAAGAAGGAAAAAAGCCTTAAGCATGACTTAAGTTATTCTCATGTCAATCTATATTTAGGTTAAAATTGTATGAATGATTTCTTATTTAGGTAACAAGAGTGATGTAAGAATGTGGAGGAGTTCTCCTTTCAAAATAAATAAGTTCCTTATGGCCCTCAAGACCAAAACTAGCACACCTACTCCAAGTGCATTCATAGACATTTTATCATAATTTTAGGTTTCTTAGCATGGTTAAGGTTTTTGAGGACTCTTAGGTTTCATTTTATCCTTCAAGATACTTGGTTCACCTAACCAAATTCATTTACCTTTTTGATTACCCAAATGGGGATGTTTAAGGTCTCAATATGTGGTCTTAGGTTGGGAGTATCAATCCATAAGAGTTCTCCCAAAGATATATAATATATAATGACTTAATCAAGCCATTTTCACCTCATAAGGGGGTTTTTATTTTAGACTCAGAACTTTAAAAGGACTATATAATGCATCTATAGGTTTAAATCCTTATGTACAAGCCTATATGTGAAAATAAGACCAAAATTTTTTACAATGTCATGAAATGATAATTAAATCATTAGAGAAGACACCTAATCAAGTTTGGACACTATTAAGAGGCTAATAATATAGTTTAGAAGGTTAGGTTCAGGCCCAACTTTCAAGAGTTCTCCCAAATCACCACCTACAACTAAGCTTAGGTAGATGAAATAAAGAAATATATATATATATATATATATATATATATATATGAATATGAATATCTTGATGGAGGTTATTGAGGTTCAAAGGAGGTCAACTAGGTTCCCTGTATGGCCTAAAGAACCTTTCTCTTGCTCATTGACCCATTAAAAGTTTCCAATTGTAGTTAAGTGTTCCTAATCACCACTTATAAGGATGAGTCAAGTTATCTCTAATATTGAGAGTGAAGTGACACATACACATTGAGTTTTGGGATTAAAAAAATGAATATATTATATAGGTTATTTAAATACAAAATAATATGTGATCAAAACAAGCTAACTCGAGACCCTCTAACTCTACATACATAGTTGGCTTAATGCATATAGGTTTGCCTAGTCAGTTGGAATACCTAATTAGTTTGAATTATGAAGGTAAAAAACTATGTGAAAGTGACCCAATGGTGGTGTATTTCATGTGTATTGTCTTCAATACCTTTTAAGGTAGACTCAAGTTTAAGAGAGTGTCCTAGTCTTGACTAAGCATTCATAACACACAAGCCTATGTGTATGGCTATAGAATGTCCTTGATTGTAGAGTATGAGAGAGACACCAATTAAATAAGTGTTTAAAAATATTAATATCATACTCCATGAGATATCCAACTCCATTATGAGTGAGTAAAATATAAATACATACCATTTAGGTCTCTGACATCAACTAGTCTAAGCACCTAATATGGGCCAAGGTTGGTCATGGCAGACCTAGAGGGGAAGAATGATAGAGGTATGGGTGTGAGCCATTATGAGATTGTTTAAAATTTTAAATTGATTATAAATTATTATAATAAATTCCTAAAGTAGCCATAATAACCTATAAGTGGTATAATGTCTTGAAACTCAATTCAGGCATATAAGGGTTAAAACCCTACTTAAGCCCTCAAATCCCCAACTCCAGTTTTTTAACATGATAAGATACTTAGGTAGATATAAGACTATGAAATCATGAATTATGATATTATATGTCTTAAAATAGGTGTTTTTGTCATGATAATATAGGGTAAATGGTAATTTAGCCTTATATCCCTCCTTGAACTCTATCACCCTAGTCTGCCAATTCAAGCTACTAGTCTAAATGCTTATATATTACATGACAATATGCATGGAAACTAGTGATATTAGGTGAATTTTATGATATATATGAAATTTACATCCATGGTGGAGATAATTGGTTTCATGGGGGTAGATCTATGAATAATCCTTAATATTGTGAGCATGCCTAGAATGCCTAATGAAAACTCAAAGGCTATCAACCTTTGATTAGAAATCACCATACAAGGTGCATGGTACTAAGAGATATTAGGGATATTTGAGGGGGTATTATTTTTTAATATTCATGACCTTAAGTTTTCAATCTAAGGCTTATATTTTATGAACCATCGTTAAGATGGTAGGCCACTCTAAACCCTCCAAAACCTTCATGGGGGACCCGATGGACAAGAAATTCTTCCTAATGATTCAAATGACCATTATACACCATGAAAACATCATAGACACATAAAATTCATATTTTCTCTCTATACACCAGATATTTGGCATGTGTGGGGAAATATGTGTAGGGAAATGGCTTACAAAGTTGGGTTTTAGGTTTATTTTCATAATTCTCATGCATGTTCAAGGTTTCAAGTGAGTAGAAAGGCCTCATAGACCTATGTAGAGATTTAATTTTCTTCAAATAACCACTCTTAGACCACCCATAGTACTATAAATATGAATAATAAGCAAACATGGACTTAATTAAGGAGATAGTCATTATTTCCATTGAAATAAGGATGTTATAGGTTTACTCACATAATGAAGAGGTTTCCTAAGATAGAGGCACCCTTGCACCAACTTTTATAGGCCACTACCAATATAAAAAAATTAATTAAGATGCATAATTATCAGATCCTTCACCTACTAAGAGGATAAATGCATTGAATGGGCTATGAATGGATTTAAGGGTTGTAGCTAAGAGATAATAGACATGTTCCAATGAGTAACTACCTTTCATATCGGGTGCATGACCTCTCACTACATGTGAAGGAGTGGTGGAGAAATTTAAAGGTGCATGTCATCCTCATGGGGTCAAAAATGACCAAAAATAGGTCATACACCACAATTCTATGCCTAAAGTCTCATTCAAGGCCATTATGTAGCCAAGGCAACATATAGGAGGAGTTATGGGACTGTTACTACCCCTTATCAACTAATTAATAAATTATATGATGGTCATCATGGATTCTACTCAAATCTTATATGACATATTCTCCTTATCTCCTCTTCTCATGTTCTTTAAATTGGGCTTCAAGAGCCATTATATGGATCCCTCTGTTGGGTATGTGAAAGTGTTGCCCATTTATATTTACAACCTTGAGATAATAAAAGACTAGTTCAACCTCCTTTATGTTACTATTATAGTTTGTTGATTTTATTTATATTTTCACAAGTGGTTGATTCTTCTCCCTTCGTAGGTCCTTATCTTCACCTTGGTAATAATAAATTGTCTTATGCAGGTTACATGGTGTGTGATGGTGTTAGTTATTGTACTTGTAGTGAAAATTTATTGACAGTGTCTTGAATTAAGCCTCTCATTCATCATCCTAAGGTCATATTTATCTAGCATAAACTTCATGTGAAACACTAATGTGTAGGATTCTTTTGGATAGAGAGTGTGTTAGCAATTAATCTTATTTTGTCTATACATGTTGTTAAGGATAAAGTAAAGGGGATAAAACATATTGGTGCATCACCTCTCATAGCTTAGGTTTGTTTCATGAATCCTTATATCCCTTTTCATTTACAAGATAAGTAGGTTTAGGAGTTGATTTTAGATAATGCATCAAAGGAGCTAGCCCCAAAACTAGAGATTCACCTCACCCAATAGGCTAACCACACCTAGAGGTGATTCCATTATATCAATTGGATGAGGTAGGCTTGAAACTCCTTTTCCTTAAGGGTTAAATATAGACTAATAATTTTTTTTAGCAAGCTTATTGGTACCATAATTCAATCAATTTAGAGCAACTACTCATATCATTTTATGATCTCAAGGATCTTCAAACACTCTAGTAACATATCATTATACAATTTTCATGCTAAAAGAAGTTATAAGTTCTTCATCAAAAGGTAAGGAAGATATTTTTTTTGATTTATCATTGGATTTTTTTAGGATTAAGAGGTACCCTATGTCTAATCCCTATCTTACACTCCCTACTTATTTTAGTCCTTCTCAATAAAGTATTGTTACAACTCCTACACCCCAAATTGTTAGGCCTAGAAACCAAGCCTTTTGTGCCCTCGAATGATGGTATCCCTCTAAACTTGAATTAATTTAATGATATCCTTTTTTAGGGACTTAATATCCTTCCATAATTTATAGGATAAAACTCTACCACTCTTGTTGAAAACATTATAAACATAGCCAACCTTTGTTTAGTACACAATATGACTCAAGAAAATGTATTAAAGAGGCTTCTAGATACATCATTGAGAGGCAAGAAAATTTAATGGTATAGAGGTATATCACCTTCATATATCAACACTTGGGATGAGTTTTTGGATCACCTATGAAAGAATTTGACAATAGAAGTGTCCACTTGTCCCTGGTGGAGCAATTGACCACAATCAAAAGGGCTCCTCAAGAGTTTATGGTGGATTTTAACTATAGGTTTTAGAAAAATTAGGATATTATCCCAAATATAGTTAAACCCACCCCAAATTATTCCTTCTTATACTATTTTATATCCCTCAATTTTTATGTAGCATTCATGATACATTATATGGGTGGGAACACACTACTTGATGCCTATAAAGTGGAAATAAGGGTAAAAAATTATCTCATACAAGCAAGAAAACTTATACCAAGGCCCCTCATGCCTTTTTTCCCATAGATACAACCTAATTTGCCTACCATTATACCTATACCAATGCCAACCAACCATGAGTAGGTATATACCAGTCAAGTAGATAGATTTGTCAAGATTGAATGATTGTTTAAGGCACAATTTAACAAAATAGTGGCCTTGGAGAGGCAAAAACCTCCACCTCATATACCATACCAAGCTCCTCATCAATATCCCTATCAAAATTATTAATTCAACATACCTCAATATCAAGATAATACACAAGGTCAAGGGTAGATCACTTAAGCAAATCCATATAATAGCTTCAATCCTAATTATGCTTACATTTATAGAGAATTAGTTCCTACTTAAAATAACTATGATCAAGAAGGTCAATGGTCTGCACAATGGGGTAATCTCTTGAGTAATAAATCATCCTAAGTGAAGGTGCTTATCAAAATTATCTTATGCAATAGAATCAAGATCCTCCCATGAAAATTAGTTAGGCTCCTCCTACACAACATAAATAAACCCCTCTTTTGTAACATAGAGAGACCCCTTTCATGACTCAATCTAAAATATGAAATCAATAAGGAGTGATTTGAAATCAATAAGGAGTGAGTGGGGGTCAGGCACAATCAGAGGTTAACTTTTTCAATATTTAAGAATGAGAAAATTCTTTTGGATAATGTGTCATCAATAAACTTAGGGGTGTAACCAAGGTGGACAGTCCTATTAGAGCCAATACAAGGGATAAAATAAGGGTAGTGAGTGGTGACTCAAATGTTGGGAGAGAAGCTCTTTCATCTTCTCAACCACCTCAGGAGACTAACAAGAAAGATTTATCCCCTAAAACCCCACTAATCTAAAAGGTTTAGAATGAGAAGGGGAAGAATAATAAGGTTCCATTCATACCTCAGTTCACTCAAGCTTTAAGTAGTACTACTGATCCTAAGTTGTAATCAAAGGCTGTTATCCATCACATCAACATTGTAGACTAGATGAAGAATTCTCGTGTTACTATAACAATTTGGGACACATTGCTTATTATAGGGTAGAAATATCTCCTCCAAAAAGAGTTATCCAAACTTCACATCTTGGATAAGCAATAAATAAATAAAGTGTAGTCCTAACCAATATTAGTCATCCTAATGAGCCCTAACTAGCCAAAGTAAAAAAACCACCTCCTTTCTATCTTTTTTTAATAATAAGAGACTCCTTAGTAAATAATTGTATTATAAATAATGGATCTAGTACATATGTCATGCCAAACTCAATATCAAACAAGTTAGGGTTAAAGTATGAACCTAACTCTAATGGAGTCTTGTAACTAGATGGGTCTCCTAATAAGACTATTGGTGTGTTTGAAGACCTAAAACTTATCCTAGAAGTTTCCCCAATTGCACCATATGCCAAGATGTTGTGGTGGTTGATCTCCACCTTATTTTTCCTTGTTTTTATCTAGGGATTTCATTGCTAAAATAATAGGCTACCTATATTCTAATTGGTCTTATATGGTGTTTAGAACTAGGTATGGGACCAAATTCACCATTATGTCTAACACTATCACTAGGTTTCATTTATATCCCTACATCCCTAATCTATCCAATGTTAACTATACTATTACTGATGAAGATGATCACCCTAATGATCAAGATCTAGTTGACCACTTGAGGGTATATCAGACCTATTACTTGATGAGTGGGGGATAGATAACCATTTTTATGATCCATATAAGAGCATTGAAGAAGCAATTTTGGGGATATTTTATATGCATGAATAGGAGGTAGTCATACCAGCCCTTACCAATCCATGTCAAGACAATGATGAATTATGTAGTTTTTTTTTATGGTTCTAGGTGTAATAATGGAAGTGGAGTAGGTGTCATCCATCTAATCAAAGGTAATTTTCTACCATAAGGTTAAAATTTATCTCCATGTGAAATAAAATAGAGTATGAGGCCCTCATTCATGGGCTATAATTATAAATAAGAACAAGTATCAAGTTGTTACAAGATATCGGAGACAGTGATTTGGTAGTCCATTAGGTGAGAAGGTAGAATTCAGTCAAAAATACACTCTTAAAGGCATATAATAATATGGTTTGGGAACTTTTAGAATACTTATATGCCTTTTACATCCATTCAATCCTAAGATAAGACAACTAGCATGTAGATAAGTTGGTAGCTATAGGGGCATAGTATGACATCCCAAGTGAATTCAAGAACATGAAGAGCTAGTCACAAATCAAGGTAGTTTATAGACCCTCATTACCTACTAATGAATTTATATGGTAGATCTTTGATAGTTATAGGTAGATAACATGTTTCTTATAAAAAGAGGTAGAATTTTGCTCAAATAACCAAAGTAGACTTCAACAATAGTAAGGTACATAGATTGTTCAATTGAGAACAAATAGACTTCCCAAGGGATTAGTGACTCTTGAAAACATTTTCAATGAAGATGATTATTTTAGGAAAGATAAATTTAGCATGTCAACTAAGGAAGGGCACTATGATAAGGTCACCATATTTAAGGATAAGCTACTCAAACTAGGCAAATTGAACACTAGATAATAAAGGATAGTCTTCATAGATTTTTATAAGGAGTTTGTAGACATATTTGCTTGGGAATACACTAACTTGAATGGGTTTGACCCTAGTTTATCTTAGCATACTATATAATTAGAGATAAGTGCTAAACCTATGAGGAAAAATCAAAGACCAGTCAACCCCAAGATTGAACTCCTCATGAATAAAGAGATACCTAATATGATTGAGTCTAACATTATATTCCCCATCATAAACTCTTCATGGGTGGATAACCTTGTTCCTATAAGGAAAAATAATGGGGAGATAATATTATGTGTATACTTTAAGGATCTCAACAAAGTGTCATTAAGAGACCACTACCACTTGCCATCCATGGATTAGATTCTTTAAAAGGTTGTAGGTTTACAACATTTCTCCTTGATTGATAGATAGTTAGGTTATAATCAATTATTGGTAAAAGAAGAGAACCAATACAAGACTACCTTCACAACTAGGTGGTTTATTTATGCTTACAATAAGATGCCCTTTGGGTTGTCTAATTTAGGGGCCACCTTCCATAGGGAAATGGATGTATCCTTCCAAGGACTCATCAATGAAATGGTGATCATATACCTTGATGACATCAAAGTCTTTTCAAAGGATTCCAAAGAACACTTGACACACCTAAGGATGATATTTAATAGGTGAAGATAGTATGGGGTCTCTTTAAATCCCAAAAAGTGCATTTTATTAATCCATAAGGGAAGACTTTTAGGACACATTGTGTCTACAAAAGGCCTTTCCATATACCTTGAGAGGATAAGTGCAATTTTTCTCTATCACTATATAATCATAAGAAGGGACTACAGAGCTTTCTAAGTAAATTAATTTCATTAGATGGTTCATTCCAGGGTTTGTTGAGTTGGTAAGACCCCTAAAATTCTATGTTCAAGAAACATAAGAAATTCACATGTATTAGGGAAGGCAAGAGAAGTATTAAATAAATTAAATAGGCCATTTCTCAAGCACCCACTCTCCTTAACCCTGATTTATCAAGAGACTTCTTTTTGTATGCCTTCTCAACCAATGACACCATTTTTTCCATGTTGATGCAACAAAATAGTGAGGTCCTTGTGTAGCCCATAGCTATCTTGAGTCAAGAATTAGAGGGATATGAAATGAGGTATACCTATATAAAAAATCATGTACTTTAAATAATGAGAGGACTTAAAAAAATTATCAACATCTATGTCATGGTGGCCCATGCCAGCATCAAAAACATCTTTCTTAACTGGGATTTGAGTTTAAAAAAGTAGCTTGGGTTAATAGATGCATGGATTATGACATAAAAGTGAAGGTTACCAAGTTATTAAGTGATAAATTAATGTGTGAGTACTTGTAAGTAGATGTTAAGGAGGACAAATAATTGGTTTTATAAATGCATAGTGATCACCAAGTAGCTACACCTACACCTTCTTCTAACTAGACTCAAGACATGGTAATATTCCTTCAAATAGGAGAATGTCTTATAGGTATATATAGGACAAGAATAAGGTATTATAGGTTTAAATAAATTCCTTATGTCTTACTATGTGGAGTTATATTTAATAAATATCTTGATGGCATACTCTTAAGATATGTCTAACCAAGTTGACAATCTTCTAGGTCAGTTTCATGATGGGCCTATAGGAGGCCACTTTGAAGCTAGGACTACAATAGTAAGGATAATGAGATTAGGCTAATTTTGACCAAGATTGTTCAATGACTCCCATTCTTGGGTTAGTATATGCCTTAAGTGTGTCATATTCACTAGGAAACAAAGACTAGTTGCCTTGCCTCTTAAACCCATCCAAGTGGAAAAACCTTTCATACAATGGGGCCTAGATTTTGTAGGCATGATATACCCTCCATCTAGTGTAGGACACAAGTGGGTATTGACTACCATAGACTACTTCACTATGTGGGTAGAAGAAGTAGTCCTTAATAAGGAAAATGAGAACTCAGTCTTGGGGTTCTATGATAGTCTAGTGACTAGATTTGGGGTCCCCTCCACTATCATATCAGATAATGCACTAGCTTTTAGTGGTGTGAGGGTAATTAAATGGGATATTAATTATAGCATTTACCTCAACATTTTCTCAAACTACTATCCTTAGGTCAATGGACTTGTAGATTCTACCAATAAAAACCTAATCAAGATCATTAAAAAACTATGGAAGACAACTAGGAGTGGCATACCAAACTGAGGATAACCTTGTGGGTAGATGGGATAATCCCCAAGAGAGATATTGATCATTCTCCATACCTTATTTTTTATGGAAAAGAGTCAAGGTTACCCATATAAACTGAACTACTAGCCTTGGAACTCACACATCAACTTGAGTTAATAGATAATGATGCCATGTAAGTAATGATAAATGAGTTGAGAGAGCTAGAAGAGATAAGAAATGATGTTATACATGCCATGTGGTCCCTTAAAGATAAATTTAAGAGATCATTTGACAATAAATATTCTTCAAGGAACTTCCAAGAAGGCTATATTGTGCTTAAATGGGATGAAGATCAAGCTAGACTAGGTATGAACTCAAAGTTTCATAGCCTATGGAGTGGACCTTACACTATCACCAACTATAAAGAACACTATTCATTCCAATTATTAAGGTTGAATTTTTATGAAATACCTATCCCTAGAAATGGGGTGTTCCTTAATTATTTATATTTATAATCATATATTATCCTTGTACATAGTAGTTTAGGTCTTCTTTCTTCTAAGTTTTCTGGCATAATTGCTTTGTTAGTTACTTGTTTTGTTGTCTTGTTATTTTTTTAGGTGTTTAGATGTTGGAGTTATTTTTTTCCTTTGTTATGTGTGTAGTGAGGCTATTTCAGTCCTTATTAAAGTTTTTAAGGTGTTAGGTCTAACTATTAGCCTAGTCAAATAGGTCTCCCAATTGATTCATGGCTATTATGTATGAGATACTAGGTTTTCTTAACTAACAAGCATGTCAACCCTTAGGAGTCACCTATTATGTTGATATCTTTCTCTCCCTATGCTCAAAATAATCAACCCTTGATCAAAACAATTTATAGTTTCCTTAGTCATCTTCATGAGTCTTTATGATGCCATAGCAGTCTAGGAAAGGTTCATTTGTCTTTGGGACCATGGGTATGAGATTCATGTAGTGCTTATGTCATGAGGTGTTGTGGTAATCACCCTTTCACCCTATGTGAACTAAGTCAAGATTTCATTTTTTGTTGATTATGTCTAAGGGTATATAACAAGTCTTTATATGGTCCTTATGATTTAAAACCATGCATGATAAACTAATCTATGATACTACAATCCATAACCAGTCATATGTCCTTTTGAGCATGCCAAGAACCTATAAAATGGGGTGAATTTTAGGATATTAGGGGCTAATATAAGGAAATATGGTAACACTTGTTTAAATCCTTAGTATACTTTAAGGTTCTTTAGTAGATGTTAAGGTATTTTATTGTATTGATGTTTCACTTGAAATCATGCATATTTTGCCTTCTAAGGGTGTTTAAACCATGTGAATAGTATGGTTATGATCCCTAAGACATCATTGAGTCATTATCAAGGGTTAAATGTATCCAAAAAGGTCGTATTGGTATCATAATATCATTTTAAGGTAGTTTATATGTGAAAGGAGGTCTTTTTAGAAGTAAAACACCTTTCATTTACCAAAAAGGGGCCTATATATATGAAAAAATGACCTTACAGCTTACCTCCATCTATAATATTTGATTTGAAAGCATATTTTACTCCTCATTTCCATCCTCTTGTCCTCTAATGGCCTTTAAAGAAATCAAACATGAGAAAATGTTAAAAAATGATGTTTTGCACATGTTTTCAAGACTTGTACAGATTGGTCAGAGTCATAATAGGTTAGACATTTTATGAATATCCCTTTTAAGAACCTCAAATAAGAATCCATGTCTTAGATGTGTTTTAAAAAGTAGGAAATGCAATGAAATCTCTATTGATCTCTTGTAAATATCAAAAGGGCTAGTTTGAGTTAGATGGTATGGTCCATACAAGGGGAGTAAGATACCAAGCTCTTATCTAGAGGTAGAGTCCCTAATAAGCTTAAAATCAATGGCATTAGTTTATAGATTAATGCCTTGTGCTTTATGAACAATCAATAATACCCCTAGGTGGTCTTAATCCCCTTGTAAACCCCATGAGCTTAGTTGTAACCAAAATTATGAAAAGTTTAAGATTTCTATGATAGCTTGAGCATGTAAAAAGGTATCTTTAGGCCTATTAAGTGTATTATGCCCCTCTAAGAATGTTATCATGGAACTTAAAGGGTTAGATCAACATCCAATCTCCCTTGGTTGGTAGATTATAGGTCATGTGCAATAATCCATGTGTTTCATGGAGAAACAAAGCACAAAAGGATCAATGTAAATTTTTCATGCCTTCCCCATGTTATTCACATACTTCACTATTATGAAATAGTCCTAACATGGAAAAATAAATCAATTGTATAATAAAAGAGTTGTACGTATAAAAATAACTCATTAGGATAGGAGTTTATTAAAATATATTAAGAGATTTTAAGCAATTTGGATGAGTAAGATCTCCTAGATTTTAGGATATTTTATGTAATCTATGTTCATTCAATGAACATGTTATGTTGATTGACCGAAATATTATGTGATTTTGCACATTTAGTGTCTTTATCTCTTCACTAAAATAGGGTAACACCCACATCTTGTATCAAAACAAGTTCCACCCTAGACCTCTTTGCAATCCAGTCTTGTTCTTCACAATAGCATTGGAGTGAAGACCATGTCTAATGATATTACCATTGGAAAGACCTTATTTATGTTGGAAATATTGTCATTGATGTCAAAGGTTTAGTATTATTGGTGATAAAGGCCCCATTGCATTTAATGTTATTTATCTTGGCTAATATGAGTTAATATTTATTTAATATTAATGAATATATTTTTGGTTGCATATGAGACAAAATAAGGGCCCATGGAGAAGTCGAAGAGTCACGGGATAAAGACAAAAGAAGGATGGGATGTATTTTCCCATGAAGAGTCATCTTGGGGAATACCAAGAGTCACCAAGTGAAGACACAAGATTAAAGGGCGAATTTCTCATGAAGGGACACTTTAAGGAATACGAAAAGTCACCAAAGATAAGGACAAAAGTGGGAAAGACGTTTTTGGTCATGAAGGGTCACCACATGACTTTTCAAATGCTTGGATATGAAGGGTCATCCAAGATTGGTGCCATTTTCCATGAGAATTGAAAGGTCACAAAGGGGGAAGGCCAAAGGTCATTTGGAAAGCTATAAATAAAGGCTTGAGTAGCCATTTGTAATGTAGAAGTGAGAGGTTGATTTGATATTGTAATATCTAGCTTAGAAGAGCAATTGTGAGATATGAATATGATTTGTATTTGTTATATCTAGCTTAGAAGAGAAAAGGTGAGAGAGAGGAAGGAGATGTTGTATTGATCTATCATTTGTTGAGATAGTAACATTGAGAGATAGGTGTGTGGTATACACAAAGGGGTTGGTGCTCTTGTGGGTTGGTGCTCATGAATTATTGTTGAGTTAGTGCTTGGCAAAGGGGTTGGTGCTCTTGTGGGTTGGTGCTCACGAATAGGTGCTAGGTTGGTGCTCGACAAAGGGGTTTGAAGCTCCTGTGGGTTGGTGCTCACAAATTGTAGCTGAGGTTTGTACTTGGCAAAGGGGTATGGTGCTCCTATGGGGTTTTTCTCACGAATATATTTGAGATTGATTCTTTGTGGTTTTCCCACATTGGGTTTCCACGTTATATCTGGTGTCTCTCTATGTCTTGTGTGATGTTTATTGTTTAAGTTTTATTTCATATCTTGAATGATTGATTCAGTGGAATTTGGTTAAAGGAAAGATTTATAAGATATATAATATATTGATTCACCCCCCCCCTCTCAGTATATTCCATGCTTAACAATTTATTTATGGAAATGGTAATGTAGTGTAAACCACTATAGGTACATTGGTATTCTAAAATATATATATATATATATATATATATATATATATATATATATATATATATATATATATATATTTAGTGTGTATATATATTACATATGTTTTAAATTAGGTTGTATAGTTTTAGTTTGGTTTGATTGTATGAGGATTGGATATAAATTACATTCATGATTACAAAGTGTGATTTTGGATTGAATTCCCATAAACATTTGACTCAATTGTGAATTGGAATGTGTACATTATCTCCCCTCATGTACCAAGTTTGGATGTAGAAAACATTTATC
Organism: Torreya grandis; assembly: GCA_037957365.1. Classification (NCBI taxonomy): domain Eukaryota; kingdom Viridiplantae; phylum Streptophyta; class Pinopsida; order Cupressales; family Taxaceae; genus Torreya; species Torreya grandis. The sequence continues at coordinate 2,390,623 of JARHVA010000817.1, forward strand.
CATAACAAATGGCTCAACTTTGACTCAATTAGCTTGATTTGGATAGATTTTCCATTGAAATCACTCAATTTTTGACATTAGATTCTTCTCATAACTAAGGCATTGATCTCCTGGTACACTAATGAGCCATTTTTCTCACTCATTACTTGATAGTGCATTAGTATCAAGATATGGTGGATAACAATGAACTGTGTTGAACATAAGCCACCTCTAGTTGAGCTATCTTTATTTGCATCAATATTTTACTTTGTTTGTGTTTAGTGTTCCACAATCAACTCAAACCCTCCATTCTCAACATTCCATTCAGCATTCTATTTCACTCTTGTAGTGGAAACTTCACCTTAAGCTCCAAGATTTTACAACAAAATAACCACCTTCAACACGTTCCAACCCACAACTATTACTCAACTATCTTCTTCTTCTCCATTTTTCATCCAACTCAACACATTTTGAGTTGATTTGGCATCCTTAGAATCCTCCTGATAGCTATTTTTGTGATCTTGCCTTGGTGACTCCACTGTCATTGCACAATCCTCACCTCAATTTCCTCCAACTTCTCTATTTTTGGCCACTACAATGTTGTTTTATTTTGTTATATATATTTTTATATTTTTAAGAGTGTGTATATTATTTTTTTATGCTTTGAATTTTTTTAGTTTTTTATTTTAATGTAAAGTCTATTTTATCATATTTAGGTTGAGCTCACAGTTTTGCATATATTATGCTATATCTATAGTTATTTTGTTAGATAGTTGTTTGTGTTTATGTTTAGAATAATACGTGTTTTTTGTTAACATTTTCAATTGTTATTAAGTTTTGTTATTATTTAATCTTATTTAATAGCTTTTGTTTTTTAATTTAGTAAGTTCTTACGTATTTATATATGTGTTTTATTTATAATATATGTTATGTGGTAGGTCTTTTCTATTTTTATTAGGTCATAACATTTTTTTAAGGTGTTACATCATATCTAGTTGTCATTAGTATTTTGTCTTTTTTTATTTATATTTTTTTTATGTGTGTCTAGATTCAGTATTTTTAGTCTTTATTCAAAACCACTATATCTATGACAATCATTGGTCATGTGTATTGTCAATATAAGTTTTTTGTGTGTCATTTTTTAGTATTATTTTCAAAACATGTTTTGTCTTTAAGTGTCATATCTAAAGTTTAGAGTCACCTTTAATTTTTAATTCAAGTCCATTATAAATTACAAGCTTCAAATAAGCCTAAAAAGTTATTTTTCAATAAAATGGGATTATTTGTAATTGAATTCTTTATCAATTAAAATCGACATTCAAATTTATCAACTCATGTTAAAATTAGGGGGGTGAATGTTAGGAATAGTCCTAACATGGAAAAATGAATAAATTATAGAATAAAAGAGTTATTCTACATATAAACATAACTCATTAGGATAGGATTTTGATGAAGGATATTAGGATATTTTAAGGGAATTGGATGAGGAAGATATCCTAGATTTTAGGAGCCCTCTTCCCTACTTATGTAATATATGTTCATTCAATAAACATGTTGTGTTGATTGACCAAAATATTATGTGTTTCTATACATTTAGAGTCTTTGGATCTTCACCAAAATGGGGTAACACCCACATTCACCTAGTCACTATTTGGTCATGTAAGATCTCCTTCATTTTTCTCAACACCCACCATTTGAAAGAAGGAGAAAACCCTTAAGCATGACTTAATTTATTCTCATGTCAATCCATATTCAGGTTTTAGGTGTATGAATGATGTCTTCTTAAAGTGGTAGGAGTGATGTAATAATGTGGAGGAGTTCCCCTTTCAAAAGAAATAAGTTCCTTATGGCCCTCAAGACTAAAATGAGGACACCAGCTCCAAGTGCATTCATAGGCTTTTTAGCATATTTTAAGGTTTCTTAGCATGGTTTAAGGTTTTTAAGGACTCTTAGGTTTCATTTTCTCCCTCAAGATACATTGTTCACCTGACCAAATACATTTACCTTGTTGAGTACCCAGGTGGGGATGTTTAAGGTCTTAATAGGTGGTCTTAAGTGGGGAGTAACAATCCACATGAGGTCTCATAAATATATATACTATATAATGACTTCATCAAGCCATTTTCACCTCATAATGGGTTTTGTATTTTTGACTCATAAGCTTAAAAGGACTATGTAATTCACCTATAGGTTTAAGTCCTCATGCACAAGCCTATGTGTGAAATTAAAACCAAAATTTTGTACAATTCCATGAAAGTCTAGTGAAACCATGAGAGAAGAAGCCCAATCAAATTTGGACACTATTAAGAGGATAATAACATATTTTAGAAGGTTATGTTCAAGCCCAACTTTCAAGAGTTTTACCAAATCACCACTTATAGCTAAGCCTAGGTAGATGTAAGAAAGGGATATATAATTTTGAAGATGACTATCTTGAGAGAGGTTAGAGAGGTTCAAAGGGGGTCAAATAGGTTGCATGTATGGCATATATAACCCTTCTCTTGTTCATTGACCCATAGAAAGGCTCCAATTATAGTTAAGTGCTCCCAATCACCACCTAGAAGGTTGTAGTTAGGTTGTCTCCAATCTTGGGAGTGAAATGATAAAAACACATTTAGGTTTGGGATAAAAAAAAATGAATAGATATAGAGTTTATTGAAAAATAAATTAATATGAAAGAGTGACTAGAACAAGCTAACTCAGGACCCCCTAACTTTATATACATAGTTGGCTTAATGCATACATGTATGCCTAGTTAGTTAGAGTACCTAATTGGTTTGAATGATGAAGGTAACAAACTATTTAAAATTTTCCCCATGGTGGTGTATTTAATATTTACATTATTTAATACCTTTGAAGGTAGACTCAAGTTTAAGAGAGTTTCCTAGACCTGATTGAGCATTCATAACACACAGGCTTGTATGTATGGATATAGAATGTGTTTGATTATAGAGTATGAGAGAGACCCCAATTCAATAAGTGTTGAAAAAACATTGAGATCACACTCAATAATATATCCAACTCCCTTAGTAATGAGTAAAAGAGAAATACATACCACTTAGGTCTCTGACATCAACTAGTCTGTATGGGCCAAAGATGGTCATGGCAGACCTAGAGGGGAAGAATGAAAGAGATATGGGTTTGAAAAATTATGAAACTATTTAAAAGTTGAAATTGAATATAAAATGAATATAATAAATTACTAAAGTAAACACAAGCACCTACAGGTGTTCTAATGTCTTGGAATTTAGTTCAGGTGTATAAGGCCTAAAACTATAGTTAAGCCCTCAGATCCCCAAATCCATTATTTTTATATGACAAGATCATAAAGAAGATATAATAACATAAAAATATTCATAATTATTTTATATGTATTAATAGAAGTTTTTTAGGCATGAGAATATAATGGAAATGGTAATTTAGCTTTATAGCCCTCCTCGAGCTCCATCACCCCAATCTGCCAATTCGAGATGCTAATTTAAATACTCATATCTCACATGAAAACATGAATGGGACCTAGTGATATTAGGTGAATTTTAGTAACCCTATGCACTTTCCATCTATGGTGGAGATATATGGTTTAAATTTGGTATCTCTATGAACAATCCTTAAGATTGTAAGCATGTTCAAAATGCCTAGTGAAAACTTGAAGGGTACAAACCTTTGCTTAGAACTCATTTTAAAATGTGTATGGTAATAGGATCTATTAGGGAGATTTAAGGGGTTATATTTACTCAATATTCATGTCCATAAGTTTTCAATCTAAATCCTTTATTTTATGAACCATCATTAAGATAGTAGGCCACTCTAAACCCTCCAAATCCTTTATGGGGGACCCGATAGACAAGAAATTATTCCTAATGATTCTAATGACCATTAAAAATCATGAAAAAATAATTTAGACATATGAAATTCATATTTTATCTTTTCACACTACATATTTGAAACGTGTGGGGAAAGATGTGCAAGGAAATAGCTTATAAGGCTGGGTTTTAGGTTTATTTTCATAATTCTCAAGTATGTTCAAGGTCTTGAGTGAGTAGAAAGGCCTCTTGGGCCTATGAAAATTTTTAATGGTCTTAAAAAAACCACTCTTCCACCCCTAATATTATTAAAAATAGGCTTAATAGGTATACTTTGACTCAATTGAGGAGATATTCATCATTTTCATTGAAAAAAGGATGTTGTAGGTCTACACACATAATGAAAATGTTTCCTAAGATAAAAGCACCCTTAAAGTATATTTTATAGGAAACTACCAAGATCAACACATTATTTAAGATGCCTAAGTCTCATATCCCTCTCCCACTATGAGGATAAATGCATTGAATGGGCTATGAATAGATTCAAGGGTGGAAACTAGGAGAATAATTAACATGTTCAAATAAGTAATTTTTGCTCATAATCGGTGCATGACCTCTCACTACATGTCAAGGATTGATGGAGTAGTTTTAAGGTAAATGTAATCTTCATGGGGTTAACTATGGATAAAATCAAGTCATGCACCACACTGCTATGCCCAAGGACTCATACAGGTCTATTATGTAGCTAAGGCAATGTATAAAAGGAGTTCTAGGAGTATTACTACCCTTAATAATTGATTAATAAAGTGGATGATGGTCATCATGGCTTATAATCCACACTTATATGCCACATTATCCTTCTTTTCCCTTTTTATGTTCTATAAGTTGGGCTTTGAGAGCAATTCTATGGATCCCTCTATTGGGTTTTTGAAAGTGCTACTCATTTGTATCTATGACCTTGAGATAACAAAAGACTAATTCAACCTCATTTATGCTAGTATTCTAGTGTGTTGATGCTATTTATATTTGCATAAGTGGTTGATTATTCTCCCTTTGTAGATCATTATCTTCACCTTGGTACTAGTGGATTGTCTTATATAGGTTACATAGTGTGTGAAGGTGTTAGTGATTATACTTGTAGTGAAAATTTATTGATAGTGTCTTGAATCAGGTCTCTTATTCATCATCTTCATGTCATAGTTATATAACATAACCTCTATGTGAAAGATTGATGTGTAGTAGGTTTTTGGATAGAGAGTGTGTTAGCAATTAGTCTTGTTTTATCTATAAGTGTTGTTAAAGATCAAGTATAGGAGATATAACATATTGGTGAATCACCTCCCATAGCTTAGTTTTGTTTCATGCATCCTTTTTTCCATTTTAATTGACAATAAAATTAGGTTTAGGAGTTTATTTTAGATGATTCATTATTGGAGCTAGCCCCAAAATTAGAGATTTACCTCACCCAATAGGCTACCCATACCTAGAGGTGATTCCATTGTATCAGCTCAATGAGGCAAGATTGAAACCCCTTTACCTCAAGGGTGTAATATAGAATAATAATAATAATTTTTGGCACCCCCAGTGGGACTAAAATTCAATCAAGTTGTAAAAGCTACTCATTTAATTTGGTGATCTCAAAGATCTTCAAACACTCTAGTAGCAGATCATCATACAAGTTTCATGCCAAAAGTAGTCACAAGGTCTTCACCAAAAGGTAAGGAAACTAAGTTTGTTGAATTATACTTGTATTTTTTTAGGAGGAAGAGGTACCCCAAGTCTAATCCCTATCTTACACCCCTACTTATCCTAGTCCTACTCAACAAATTATTATTATAACTCCTACACCCCTAATGGCTAGGCCTAAAAACCAAGCCTTTGTGCCTGTCAATGGTGGTATCCCTCTGATCCTAAATAAATATGATGATATCCCTATTATTGCACTTAAGATCCTTTTATACTTCATAGGAGAAAACTCTACCACTCATATTGAACACATTGTAGACATAGTCAACCTTTATTAAATACATAATATGACTCAAGAAAATGTAGAAATGAGGCTGGTAGCTACATCATTGAGAGGCAAGGCACTTTAATGATATAGAGGTGTAACACCTACATATACCAACAGTTGGAATGAGTTTGGGGAGTACTTATTCAATAATTTTTGACAATACAAGTGACCACTTGTCCCTACTGAAATAATTGACCACAATCAAAAGGCATCCTCAAGAGTTTATGGTGGATTTTCACTATAAGTTTTAGAAAAATTGTGATAGTATCCTAAATGTAGTTAAACCCACTCCCAATTATTTCTTCTTATACTATTTTAGATCTATTAATTCTTATTTAGAAGTCATGATATAGTCTATAGGTGGGAACACACTACCTGATGCCTATTAAGTGGCAATAAGGGCAAAAAAAATATCTCATATAATCTGGCAAACTTACACCATATAGATGATGGACAAATACCAGTTTCAATTTAGATATATTAATTTAATGGATCAAATATATGGATAGATACTTTGAGCATGAAAATGTATATGACGATAAGAAGGAAAACTTTACCATGATAAGTTTGAAAGGCCATGCATCCCTATGGTGGGATGGAGTGAAAAATGAGAGAAGTAAAGGGAAGCCCAAGATCAAAAGCTAGGATAGATTAGTGGCCAAGATAAAGGGTAATTTCATGCCAAAGGACTATCAGACTAACCGATTTAGAAAGATAAAAAAAATTAAGAAAAAATACATGACTGTGAAGGACTTCACAATGAAGTTCATCAGACTAACCATAAGGGCATGTCATATTGAATAAGATGATAAAAAATGTGGCTAGGTATATTAATGGAATGATATTTAACATCCAAGATGAAATCATCCTTATATCACCTAGATCATTTAAGGAGGCATATCAATTTTCCATTCAGTAGAGGATAAATTGTTAAGAAAACAAAATCAACATTAAAGGAGTAGAGGCATAACTTTTAGAGGTAGAATTTATCATGGTGGAAGAAGTAAGTTACATGCACACCATGAGGAATCCAAATTTTTAAAAATCCCAAATCAGTCTACAAGAGGTGGCTACACTTTCAGAGGTAGGAGAACATTCATTAGAGGCAGGGCAGATTTTTTAAATGCAAGAAGTATGGACATAGACCATATGAATGTCTAGATAATTCTATAACAAGTCAAGGAAGTGATAAAATATTTTAATTTGATGATGATAGTATGGGATCACCTACTCATGAAGATAAACCTAAATTTTTAGAATATTTTATCATGAAGAGAGTGTTGCTCAAGCCCAACAAGGAAATCTAGGAGCCTACACAAATAAAGATGTTCAAAACCACCTGTATGTCGAAGGGTGAGTGTTATAAAGTCATTATAGATAAAGGAAGTATTGATAACTTAGTATCTTATGAAATGGTTTAAAATTTTAACAACACACTTATACTAAGAGTGGGGGTGAATTAGTATAAGTTTATATTTTACTTAATAACTATAATAACACCATTCACACAAGATAATATAATTAAGAGACAAGATTTACATGGAAACCCTTTCTGGGAATAAAATACAATATAAAATTATCTTACAAAATTTATAGGAACTAACCTACTAGAGACACTTATATCTTGTTCATAAAGTTTTATTACAAATCTTTAACATATATTTCTACTCTAAATCCGCTCTAGATCTACTCTAATTTATATGATTTTTCATTTCATTTCTAGTTGTTTTAAATTGCACCTTATCTCCTTTTATACCTATTGACTATTTTGATCACAATTCAAAATGGGTCAACCCCCAATAGTATAACACTTGATATAGGGGTCTTATAGGATTTAAAGGGTGTACCATGGTCCTAGTGATGTTATTCAATGTGTCATTAGCTTTTTCATAATCACCTTTAGTCCTTTATGTCACTTAAGGTCATGTTTGGGCCATTTAATGAATTTTGTATGGTTTTCATAGAAGGACAAGTGTTCCAAAGTGTCTTTCAATGTCCTACATGTTATATCCTTGTTAGATATGTTAGTTTTAACTAAAAACTTGTAGGTACTATGTTAAAATCAAGAAAATAGTTGGAAAAGGAGGAGGTTTTGGTAGTTATATGGTTGGTATAGGAGGGTCGCACATGTGGTAGGATTCTATAGTGTCTTTTAAACTAAAATAAACTCACTTATACATTTTATTAGCTTTGAAACATTTGAAAATGGCCTAAACCGATTTTGCTCCTCCATAACTCTTCTTTGCATGTCAGAAAGGTCAATCAGTTTTGGTTTAGTACAAACAGCATGAGATGAACTAAGTCAAATGCATTCAATGAGAGATATTAATCCTTTTCTACTCAAAATACATGGTTGGAGTTATAATATTGTTTGATCATGCTTTATGAACCTATGCTAATAAGTTTATTATGTCCTTCTACTTATTCATTCCCATACCCTACAAGTTTCCTCTTTCTTTCTGTTAATCCATATAAACTAGGTATTGTACAAGATTCTCATGTGCATAAAAATTATTTTCATATGATTCTTAAAATGGTTTGTACATGTGGAATTAAATATAAAAGCATTAACCATCTCATATTGCTAGTAAAGGAAACTATCATAGTCTGTAAACAAGATTCCCTTAGTAGTGGAGTTCTTTTTCTTGTTTTGTATTCTAAATCAAAGATGATGTTATTTTTCACCTCTCAAAATATGATGATCAGTATTTTCCAAGGAATTTTAGTCTCCAATTCATCTCTTAAGGAAGTGATAATTCAAGAAGGGTACACATAGTCAATTTCCTACAGTCATCCACCTATAGTCAGGTGATGGAGAACCTTGCGTAGTCATGAGGATCAGATATAGAGGTTTTCAAAGTGATGAGATGGTTGTAAAGTTGAAACAACAAGCTTGAACCTTTAAAAGGGTGAGAAATTGATTTGGATAAATAATCTAATACATAATGCCTTTTATCCTATATATTACCACCTTAAATGGTCTATCTATGACTCTAATAGAGGCTGAGCAGAGTTGAAGGAGTGTGTTTGAGCTTGTTTGAGAACCTCTTTAAGGTCTAAGAACATGGAGGGTGTCATAAAATCAATGGTGGGGTCCTAAGGTAGTAGGAATATTTGAATCCATGTTCACAATTAATAAATTTTTATTTAAGGACATATTACCTTAAAGTATCTAAAATAGGGATTTTACCTTCCTTTGCATCCTTCCTTTATAAAGCATATAAGGACTAAATTGGTCTAATGGTTCTCATTATGTATCCCAGGTATAGGGTCAGTGAATTGACATGATAATATGGTTTTTTAGTTAGTGGAAGGTAATATATAATGTCTCCCATCATGAACATTCTCTCACTATAGAGTGTCAGTGTATTCTATAGTTTTTTGAGCTGAAATAGCCTTACATCACAATGGGACCATGATGATAATATAGCCTACAGAGAGGTTACTCCATTTGAATGAGGGTAACACTAACATCCCATGAAATAATTATGGGAGTTGAGACATAAATTTTTGGTACAAAAAACACCTATAGGAGTCCCCTTATTCTCAAAGCAAAACCTATAGTCTGACTGGAGACATACACAAAAATAGTGATTAAAGACTAAAGTTTGAGAACCCTATAGGCATGAATGTCTACTTGAGGTGAAAGTGATCCAATGATCTCAAAAATGTCTTAGGATATGAAGCACAAGGTTCAAATTTTTAGAGGCCACCTATAGGGGTCTTTTTGGCCTAAATATAGTCACCTATAGCCTATTATAGTGGAGAGACCAACTCAAGCCAGTAGACTAGAAAGGCGTAGAGGTGGATAACCCTGCAAACATATAAATTTGCCTAAGAAGTATGGGATGAGTTAAAATACCTCAAGGATGTATTAGGTAATGAGATACAAGTTCAAACTCATAATGACACCCTATAGGAAACCTCATTTATTTGATAAACACACCTACATTTTGCTACAGTAGGCAATTTAGCCTAAGTAATGGAGAGAGTACTTGTTAAGAAATTTGAAAGAGGTTAGGATGATATATATGACTAGGACCACTCTCATAAGTGGTTATGACCATATATTGTTATGTTTAGACTAAATAAACAAGGTATGGAAAGGTGAACCAATCAAGTCGAACCTTGTATGTAAAGAACCCTACACAATCAATGTTACACAATCTATCTTGAGGTTTTTTGAAGATTTGAAGGTCCTATTGGTGTGATATAACTCTAAAATTTGGTATATAATGTCCTCAAGACCTATTTTATCCTTTAATATGTTAATTTTAACTAATACAATAGGGTAAGTACCCTTTTTTCTATCTCAAACAAAGGGCACTCCCAGGCAGTCTATACTGAAGGATGGGGTGAATGGATGATGAAAGAATGTGTTGGGAAGTGTTGGAATAGTGAATAAGGATGTGAGGTCTGTATTTAACATGAAAAATAATTAATTATTCCTTGAAATCTTGATAATCCACTCATAGGTGGTTAGGAGCAATTATGCATAGTCAGGCCTATTTGGCCTAGTCTAGGTTTTTTGCCCTAATGGGATCTAAATACCACTTATAGGGCCAAATGAACTTTATAATGCATTTTAGGACATTCATGGGGAGATATTAATTTGTTTATATCCTTTTATATTTATAGTAAATCATAATAAAGACATTTTGGCCTAAAATACACCTCAAACCTATCTAGAATGCACTCTTAAACTTGAGAGGCCATATTTGGATGCTCGAACTAGTATGGAAATTTAGTATTGAGACCCAAGAAGTTATGAGATGTTTAATAGGTTCCATAACATGATTTTAGTGTTTTTTTTTGAGGTTTCAACATTAGGACTGTATGAACAATCCTTAAGAATTTAAAACACCATAAACCCTCCAAAACCCTTGCTTGAGACTTGATTGGAAATAAGTGAGTCAAGATGCATCTAGGAGAGATAATATGACCTAGAAATGGTTTTTGGATTAAATAATACTCCCTTAATATCCATACCATCTGGTTGGTTGGTACCCTACTTATATGTATATGGTACAGAATGGGTTCTCTTGATAGATTTTATGTTTTTTGCTACTGCAAGAGAGAGTTGAAGGATGAGGGTCATTGGGGGAGGATAATTGGTAATTTTCATAACTTTAAATGATAATTTATCATATAAAATTGGCATGTAATCACTTCTACAAGATCCTTCACTTTAGCTAGTCCTTGGAAGACAATGAGAATGGAGGGTGACCACCAAGTGAAAAAGTGATAAGTATAATTGGGAGGCCCTTTAAGGTCTAATTCATGAATTTAATGTTAAGGGTAATTTTTATATGTGTCATATCACCCATTACATGGATTTTATTTAGAAATTTAAGGCTATTTTGGTGCCAAATGTGAAGACATACATGTAAAGCTAGTGATGGTTACTACAAATGGTGAGAACAAGTGTTTAGAAGAAGATCAATAGTTAAGAACACATATAATGCATGTTGATGATTGTTTCTAACCCCCCCCTTCATATTTCATATGTTTAAACTATTACTAGTCTACTTTGGAGTGCTCAAGAGAGGCCTAATGATGAAGGCAATTTCAAGAAGGTAGTTGAAGGGTCCTACACCAGTTTTGAGGAGTTTGATGCTTCTAAGGGAAATTTGTCCAAAGAGACCTTTCATGGTCTATTTAATACTCCATTATCCTATAAATTTAAATCTCTCTCTTATATTTACACTTATTCTTGTCACTCTTGAACTTCATTCTTCTCTCTCCTTTCTCACATTCTATAAATGCTAGCCATTTTGGCTCTTGTAAAAAAATCAACACCATGTATTGAAAATACCTATCAGTTTGATGTTTTAATTTGCCTTTAAATAAAATTTTAAATCTAGTTTTTATTTCAAAAACATCTTGTCTAAGAGTGTGAAGGGATGTATGGTGAGGTCTAGTGATAAACATTTATCCTTGTCTTATGTTTGTCCTTTCATGCTTGGTGTAAGAAATTCCCATTTTAATAGGTAATATGGAGTGTATATAGTGTGTTTTAATCCCTTAAAGTATACAAGTATCCTTAGTGTTAAAAAATAACCTCTGGTCCACTTACCTTGAGTAGCTTCATGCATATCACCTCTATATTTAAAATACTAATTTATAGAGTATTCTAAGACTTTGAAGCTAGTGTTATAGGTCATGTCTCTTAGTGCAAGAGTGTGATGATCTTGTGGAGATATTTATGTTGTATCACTCCCATATATTATTTTACTTTCATTCATATTTATACCTCTTTTCATCTAAGAAATCATTCAATGTAGGTGAGAAGCACCTAAGGATCAATCTAGGGAGATAGATCTTAACATAGAGTTCTAACTCTATTATAGGCAACCCACAGGCTTAGAGGTATTACAATGTTTCAAAAATCTTAGAGTAGGATATGAAAACCTATTCTAGGTTGAAATATTTGGTGAAAATATTTATATAATGTCTAGTGGGACCATTGTCCTAAAGACAACTTTTCAACGTGAATGTTGGTCTTAACAACACCATAGTTGCATATGGTGTGCTACTCAGCATTTGACAACTCCATTCAAAGTAAAATCTAGTTTTATGTCATTATTTTGTCATATATTTGTACTCATACTTCATCATCCTTAATATGTAATATTATATTAGAGTTTTCAATCCCATCAATCCACCTCTTCAACTTGAACTTCCTCTTGAAGTTCAATATCCCCAGCCTATTCAACCATTTGAAGAGTAAGAGGACTTTGATACCCAATAAGACCAAGAAAGTGAGGGAGAACTTGAAGATAACATGGATAGGTATCATGCCTTCCTATCCTTTACCACTAAAAATCCAATCCATCTTGATGCATATTATGGAATTCCTCCTAATGATACAAAGAGTGTTTTTACATTCAATGGTGAAGGTCATGTCACTCCTAGTGATCACATTACGTATATCTCAAATTTTTGTAATTTTAACAATGTCACAGAGGTCAAAATTGCTATTAAACTCCTTTCCATGTCCATTATAAATAAATCACTTTATTATTATAGGAATTTTCCTGGTGGATTCATCACCACTTAGGATGATTTTGGAGAGTTGCTAACATCAAGGTTTGAAGATAAGAGTGATCACACATCACTCATACACCAGCCTAATGTGATTTAAAGATCCCCCAAGGAGACAATTCATGATTTTATTAAGAGATTCCAAAATAATTGGCATAGGTTGCCTCTTCCCATTGGACCATCTATTAGCTTTGTGTTTCCCATATATTTGAGGGCTATTGGTACTAACATAGCCATACTATTTTAATCCATGGATGGCTACACCTTACCTAAGGTATATGACCTTTCCATTAGAGTTTATAATAGCCTCATACAAACTAGGAAGTTACATCTAGAATTGTCCATGCCTCTACTTCCAAATATGTCTACTGATACTCTAAGTGTTGCTCAAATTCTTAATGCAAATTCTAAGTCAAGGATTGCTCTTAAGAAGGTAGAAAAGACAATTGATTAGAAAGAAATATATCAATCCTTAGAGTCTAAAAATAGGAAACCTAATCTACAAAATGGTGTGAATAAAAAACCTTAACCTTATCATCATAAATATGGTCAAAAATATGGTCAAGGTAGAGATCAAGGGCAGCCTAACTTTAATAGGTTTGCCGATGCATACAATCCTACTTCCACTTCCAATACAAGAGCAATGGTAAAGATGCATAGAAATCTGATCTAATAAGAATAATAGAAATAATGTCAATTCATGGATACCAATGAAGGTGGAGAGAAATACCTATTTTCTCAAGGAGGATTCACTCCTCAACTATCAGTAGATGATGAAGCCCTCATGCAAGAAAATGAAGGATGATAGCCTCAAAGAGTGAGTTTCACCAACTTCCTAATTGAAGACACCTATGGTATCAACCATAACACTTATATTATAGACAATAATAAAGATAAAAGGAAGGATACATGAGATGATAATAGTGTGCCTATAAGTTCATCTAGTCCTCCTACAAGGCATCAAGGCATGACTGTAAGCATGGCAGTCCCTACAAATCTTACACCTCCTTCAAGTCATAATGTTTGAAGGTATACTTCAAGTGCTTCAATGCCCCAAGCTATAAACACTTCCTTTAATCCAATGACTTAATAAAAAATAATTAATTCTATTTTGAACATTATTGACTCATTAAATAAGGCTAAGGCATCTATCTCTCTTTGGGATGTCCTTCACATGTCTAGCCAAAAGGAACTCTTGCAGAAGTAGTTATCCACTATTAATGTTATCACTCCATCATCAATCCATGGTCATGGTAATATTTTTTATACCAATTATTTTAATAAAAATGTAGGACCTTCTACCAAATTTGAAAAGCCTCCACCCTTATACCTCACTCTCATTATGGGGGACAAACTAGTTCATAACTACATAGTTGATAGTGGAGCTAGCATATCAATGATGCCCAAGGTTGTATCTAACAAATTGGGTGTAAATTATGAACCATATAATAAAGGGGTGCTTTAATTAAATGGTATACCTTCCAAGTTAGTCAGATTGGTCAAAGGGTTGAAGGTTTTCTTGCATGATTGTCTTAGTTTCCCCATCCTCCAAGACATTATGATTATTAACTTGCCTATCCACTTTTCTATTTTCCTTTCAAGATATTTCATAGCTAAGATATGAGTTTACCTCTTAGCTGATTGGTCCTTATTATACTTAAATATAAGTTATGGATCAAAGGTAACCATCAGGACCAAATAACTAGCTAATTTTCACATTGAACCTTATATCGAAGCAAGCTCCAATTTGAATTATGTCATCAATGATCATGAAGAGTCTATTGTGGATGATGAGACATATTCTAAACTTGAGGGCATATTTTATCTATTTTTGGATGAGGATGGTGCTGACACCTATGTACATGATCCATATACCTACTTTGAGTAAACTGACCTTGGCACCTATATCATCCATGATGGAGCATATGAGCAATCTAAGGTAAGCATTGATTATTCTTTCTCAAAATATACTAAAGGTAATTACTTGATTTATGTGTATGATGATGATATTTTGAAAATAATGATAGATCACTATGGTGATAAGAGCAATATTGATGAAGTAACCTTTGAAGATGATACTCATAAAGGGGAAGATGACCTATAACAAAGGTTCAAAGCCATATGTCAATAGTTTGATCAATTTAGTAAGCCTACTTATCCTCCTAAACCTCCTAAGAAGTGTGAATTTGATGATAAATTTTCTAATGATCCTAACAAGTAGGTTATTGAGTGTCCTATTAAGCAAAAAGGAGAAAGGTTTATCAAACATGAGAGTGTATGTCTTACTATTTTCAAAGAAGTTACAATCATAGAGAAGCCTAGTGAAGTCAAAGGTAGACATGTTTGTGTTTGAGAATAGTCAAGGTCTTATCATAATGTGGATACATTCTCATATGTATTGTAATATAAGTAAGATGAGCTTGATGGTCTCATACATCAAGAGCACTGGTAGTGAAGAGAGCAATGTTGAAGCAACTTGGATGACTCTTAACACTTAGTTTGAGAGGTACTATGTGAACATGATGAAAGTTAATCAAGATAAAAACTCCAAGAATATTATTGAAGCACAATAAGGAGTGCCTTTGAAAACTCCAAGTAGTAAACTTGTAGGCAGAGGAAAATCTAAATATGGTAATATGTTTAGCAATCAACATAAGCAAATATTTTTTGACAAGAATGTTTCACATGCTAGATTGCTTTCATGGAGTAGCAAGGATGCAAGAGCAACTATCTTTGACCTTGGTTGAATCATGTTGGATTTTTCTTCACCTCAAGTCTAAGGTCTTGTAAATATTAGGGTAGGTGTGTGTCTTAATTATAGTTGTGTGTGTGCATTCCATAAGTGTTCTTGATAACACATGTGTGTTTTCTTTAGTGTCTTGTTTTTTCAATCTTTTCTTGTTTTTTGGTGTGTTTTCAAAGGAAATTAAGTGTCAAAATTTGTCATAGGTGACTCCATATCCCAAAGGATAGGAATTGACTACCGGTCTTTGGCATAGCAATCATACCACTCCTAGGAAATCACCAATAATGTTTATTATTTTGACCACAAGCCAAAATAAGTCAACCCCCTATAGTATAAAAATTGATATAGGGATCTTATAGGATGTAATAGGGTGTACCATGGTCCTAGTGATGTTATTTAATTTGTCATTAGCTTTGTAAGAGTACTTTTAGTCCTTTATGCCATGTCATGTCACTTAAGGTCATGTTTATGCCATTTAATGAAGTTTGTATGGTTTTCCTAGAAGGACAAGTGTTACAAAGTGTCTTTAAACATCATTTATGTCATATCCTTTTAATATATGTTAATCTTAACTAAAAACTTGTAGGTACTATGTTGAAATCAAGAAATTAGTTATAAAAGGAAGATGTTTTGGTAGTTATATGGTTGGTACAAGAGTGTGGCATGTGTGTAAATCTTCTACAGTGTCCCTTCAACTCCCCTAAAATCACTTATATATTTTATCATCTTTGAAACACCTAAAAATGGCCTAAAACCATTATGTTCCTCTATCACTCTTATTTTCATACCAAAAAGATCAACCGATTTTGTTTTAATATGGATAGAAAGAGATGAACCAAGTCAAATGCACTTGGTGAGAAATAGTACTCTTTGTCTAATTCAAATCCATTGTAGGAGTTAGAATATTGGTTTCTCATTCTTTATGAACCAATGCTAATAAGTTTACTAGTTTTTTTTGTTTTCTCATTCCCATACCCTATAAGTTTCCTTTTTATTTGTGTTAATCTATAAAAACTAGGTACTATACATGATTCTTAGGAGCATAAACATTCTTCTCACATGATTATTAACATGTTTTGAACATGTGGAAGTCAATAGGCAAGCATGAACCATCTCATGTTTCTAGTAAAGGACACTACCATAGTCTGCAAACAAAATTCCCTCAGTAGTGGAGTTCCTTTTCTTGTTTTGGATTCTAAATAAAAGGTGATGTTGTTTTTCACCTATCAAAATATGATGATAAATATTTCCCAAGGAATTTTGGTCTCCAATTAATCTATTGAGAAAGTGATAAGTTAAGAAGGGGACACACAGTCAATTTCTTGCAGTCATCCACCTATAGTCAAGTGATAGAGAACCTTGCATAATCATGAGGATTATATATAGAGGTTTTTAAAATGTTGAGATGGTTCTGAGGTTGAAACAATAAGTTTGAACCTTTTAAAGGGTGATAAATTGATTTGGAGAAATAATCTAATACATACTACCTTGTATCCTATAGATTACCACCTACAATGGTCTGATTATGACTCCAATAGAAGCTGAGTAGAGTTAAAGGAGTGTGTTTGAGCTTGTTTGAGAACCTATTTAAGGTCTAAGAACATGGAAGGTGTCATAACATCAATGGTGGGGTCCTTAAGTGGTAGGCATATTTGAATCCATGTTCATAGTCAATAAATTTTTCCTAAAGGACATATTACCCTAATGTCTCTGAAATAGGGATTTTACCCTCCTTTGGATCCTTCCATAGTAAAGCATATAAGGTTTAAACTAGTCTAACGGTTTTCATTATGCAACCCTAGTATAAGGGCAGTGATTTAAAATGATAAGATGTGTTTTTGGTTAGGGGAAGGTAATATATAAATTATTCCATCTTGAACATTCTTTCACTATATAATTTTAGTGTATTCTACAATTTTTTGAGCTCAAAGAGCCTTACATCACCATGAGACCATGATGGTAACATAGCCTACAGACAAGTTGCTCCATTTGAATGAGAGTAACACTAAAAACCCATGGGATAAGTGAGGAATTTGAGACACAAATTTTTTTTTAAAAAGACACCTACAAGAGTCCCATTTTTCTCAAAGCAAAAACTATAGCCTGACTATAGACATACATATAATTGGTGATGAAAGACTAAAGTTTGAGAACCCTACAGGCATAAATATTTACTTGAGGTGAGAGTGATCTAATGATCTCAAAAATATATTAGGATGTGAAACACAAGGTTAAAGGATTTAAATGTCACCTAAAAGGGTCTTTGTGTCCTAAATATAGTCACCCATAGATTTCTATAGTGGAGAGGCCAACTCAGGTTAGTAGGCTAGAAAGGCATAGAGGTGGATAACCCTGAAAACATAGACATTTTCCTAAACATGTATGGGATGAGTTAAAATACATCAAGGAGGAATTATGGAATGATACACAAGGTCTACCTTAGAATGACACCATACAAGAAACCTCATTTTTTTGAGAAACACACCTACAGTTTGTTATAGTAGGCAATTTAGCCTAGGCAATGGAGAGAATACTTGTTGAAAAAGTTGGAAAAGGTTATGATGATGGATATGATTGGGAAGAATATCATAATTTTTTATTATAATCTCATATTATTCTCATAATAAATAAATAAATATGGTATGTAAAGTTAAACTAAGCAAGTCTAATCTTGCATATAAAGAACCCTACATAGTCAACGCTACACAGTCTATCTTAAGATTTTTTGAAGATTTAAAGGGAATATTGGTGTGATATAACTCTAAAAATTGGTACATAAGGTTATAAATAAATATTTTAGACTTTAATATTCTCATTTTTACTATTTAATGGGGTGATTACCCTCTATTCTATCTCAAATAGAAGGCACTCCTAGGCAGTCTATACTACAGGATGGGGTGAATGGATGATGGAGGAATGTGTTGGGAAGTGTTGAAATAGTGTAAATGTATGTGAGGTCTATATTGAACATGAAAAATCATTAATTAGTCCATGTAATCTTTATAAACCACTCGGAGGTGGTTAGGATCAACTATGCATAATCAAACCTATTAGGCCTAGTCAAGGCTTAAAGCCCTAATGGGGTCTCAATACCACTTCTAGGGCCAAATTAACCTTATAATACATTAGAGGACCTTCATGTGGAGGTATTAATTTTTTTATATCCTTTTATCTATATATGGAATCATAAGAAAGTCATTTTGGCCTAAAAGACACCTCAGACCTATCTAAAATGCACTCCCAAACTTGAGAGGCTATTTTTAGATGCTCACACCAGTATGGAAATTTAGAATGGATATCAAATAATTTATGAGATATTTAATATATTCCCTAACATGATTTTAGTGGAATTTTGTTTAGGTTTCAACTTTAGGACTATATGACCAATCCTTAAGATTTTGAAACACCATAAACCCTCTAAAACCCTTGCTTGAGACTCGATTGGAAATAAGTGAGTAAATATTCATTTAGGAGACATAGTATGACTCAAAAATGGTTTTGGGATTGAATAATACTCCCTCAATATCCATACTATCTAGTTGGTTGGTACCCTACTTATATAGATAGGGTATAGAATGAGATTTCTTAACATATTTTATGTGTTTTGTAGGTGCAAGAGAGATTTGAAGGATGAGGTTCATTGAGGGAGGCCAATTGGGACTTTCACTAATTTTCCATGACAATTTATAAAAAAAATTGGCATGGAAACACTTTATAAATCTCCTTCACTTTAGGTAGTCTATGGAAGATAATGATATTAAAAGGTGACCACCAAGTGAGAAAGAAATAAGTCCAATTAGGAGTCCTTTTAAATTATAATTCATAAATTTTAAGGAAAGGGGACTATTTATAAGTGTCATATCACCCCTTACATGTATTATATTGAGAAATTAAATGCCATTTTGGTGCCAAAGATAGACTTGTAAAGCTATTGATGGTGACTACAGATGGTGAGAACAAGTGTCCAAAAGAAGACCAACAATTAATGACACATAAAATGCATTTTTAAGCTTGTTTTTAACCCCATACCTTCAAAATTTATATGTTTCAACTATTCCTAGTCTAATTTGGATCACTCAAGAGAGGCCTTAGAATGATGAAGGTAGTTTCAAGAAGGTAGTTGAAGGGTCCTATACCAAGTTTGGGGAGTTTGATGCTTCTAAGGGACATTTATCCAAAGAGACCTTTCATGATCTATTTAATAATTCATTATCATAAAAATTTAACACTATATCTCAACTTGAAACTTGTTCTTGTGACTCTTTAACTTCATTATTCTCTCTCCTTTCTCAAATTCTATTAATGTTAGTCATTTTGGCTCTTGTAAAAAAAATTCCACACCATGTATGGAAAAGCCCTACTATTTGGATGTTTTAATTTACCCT
Organism: Torreya grandis; assembly: GCA_037957365.1. Classification (NCBI taxonomy): domain Eukaryota; kingdom Viridiplantae; phylum Streptophyta; class Pinopsida; order Cupressales; family Taxaceae; genus Torreya; species Torreya grandis. Next base: position 2,410,594 of record JARHVA010000817.1, read on the forward strand.
TGAATAATATTTTAAATATAGTTTTTATTTCACAAACATCTTGTCTAAGTATGTGAAGTGATGTATGGTCAGGTCTAGTGATAAATATATATCCTTGTCTTCTCTTTATCCTTTCATGTTTGGTGAAAAAAGTTCCCATTTTAATAGGTCATATCAAGTGTAACTAGTATGTTTGACCCCATTAATGTTTAAAAGTAGTCTTAGTGTCTAAAACTAAACTCTGTTCCACTTACCTTGAGTATATTCACGTATATCACCTCTATATTTTAAATACTAATGTTAGAGTATTCTAAGACTTTGAACATAGTGTTGTAGGTCATGTATCTTAGTGTATGAGTATGATGATCTTGTGCATGTATTTATGGTGTATCACACCCTTATATTATTTTAATTTCATACATATTTATACCTCTTTTCATCCAATCAATCATTCAATTTAGGTGAGAAGCACTTAAAGATCAATTTAGGGAGTTAGCCCTTAAACCTAGAGGTCTACCTCTACTATAGGCAACCCACATGCCTAAAGGTATTCCAATGTTTCTCAAATATTAGATTAATATTAAATAACCTCCTCTAGGGTGTAATATTTAGTTTTAATATTTCTATCATGCTCAGTGGGACCATTGTCTTAAATACAACTTGTTAAGGTGAATGTTGGTCTTAACAACACTACAACTACATATGGTGTGCTACTCAGCATTTGGTAACTCCATTTAAGGTAAACTATGGTTTTATAACATTTTTTTATCATATATTTATGCTCATACTTCATGGTCATAAAAATTTCATCTTATAATAGAGTTTTCAATCCCATCAATCCACATCTTCAACCTAAACTTCCTCTTGAAGTTCAACATCCTTAGCATATTCTACCCTTTAAAGAGCAAGAGGAATTTGATAGAAAATAATACCAATAAAGTGAGGTATAAAGTGAAGATAACATGGAAAGGTAACATGCCTTCCTATCCTTTAAAACTAAAAATCCAATCCATCTTGATGCATATGATGGCAATCCCCCTAATGGTACAAAGATTGTTCCTACATTCAATAGTGAAGGTCATGTCATTCCTAGTGAACACATTAGGGATATATAAAATTTATGTAGTTGTCATAATGTAACTAAGGTTAACATTTCTATTAGACTCTTTTCCATGTCCCTTAGAGGGAAATAACTTGACTAGTATAGGGCTTTGTTCAATGGATGCATCACCACTTGGGATGATTTTGGAGAGCTACTAACATCAAGGTTTGAAGATAAGAGTGATCACACATCACTCATCCACTAGCATAATGTCATTAAAATATCCCCTAAGGAGATAATTCATGATTTTAATGAGATATTCCAAAGGAATTGGCATAGGTTGCCTCCTCCCATGAGACCACATGCTAGCTTTTTGTTTCCTACATATTTGAGGGCTATTGGTACTGACATAGCCATAATGTTACAATCCATGGGTGGGTACACCTTACCTAAGGCATATGACCTTACTATCAAAGCTAATAATGGCCTCATATAACATAGGAAGTTGTCTCCAAAAGTATCCATGCCTCTACTACCAAATATGTCTACTAACACTCCAAGTGTTGCTCAAGTTCCTAATGCAAATGCCAAGTCAATTACTACTCCTAAGGAGGTAGAATATACAATTGATTGGAAGGTAGGATATCAATCCTTAGAGGCTCAAACTAGGAATATAATATATAACATGATGTGAACCAAAACCCTTATGCCTATCATTATCAATATGGGTAGAGGTCAAGGCTATCCTAACTTTAATAGGTTTTCTAATGCATACAATCGTACTTCCACCTCTAATACAAGAGAAATAGTACCAATGCATAGAAATATGATCCAAGGAGAAGAATGGAAATAAGGTCAATTCATGGATTCTAATGAAGGTGGAGAGAAATCTCTTATTTCTTAAAGAGGATTCACTCCTCAAATATCAGTAGATGATGAAGTCTTCATGCAAAAAAATGAAGGATGGTAGACTCAAGGAGTGAGTTTCACCAACTTCTTAGTTGAATAAACCTATGTTCTCAACTAGGACACTTCTATTAAATAAAATAATAGAGCTAAAATGAAGGATCTAGGATATGTTAATGGTTTTCCTATAAGTTCAGCTAGTCCTCATACAAGGTAGCAAGGCATGACTATAAGCATAGTAGTCCCCACAAATCATGCACCTCCTTTAATTTAGAATATTAGAAGGGATACTTGAAGTGATTCAATACCCAAAGATACAAACACTTCATTTCCTACAAGGACTTAATAAAAATAAATTTATATTTCCTTGAAAATTGTTGACTCATTGAAGATTGCTAAGTCATCTATCTCTCTTTGAGATGTCCTTCACATGCCTTGCCAAATGAAACTCTTACAGAAGAATCTATCCACTATTCATGTTATCCCTCCATCATCAATCCATGTTCATGGTAAATTTTATCTTAATAATGATCCTATTAACATTTCATAACCTTCTACAAAATTCAAGAAGCCTCCACCATTCTACATCACTCTCATTGTGGGGGACAAACTAGTTCATAACTGCATAGTTGATAGTGGAGCTAGCACTTTGATGATGCCCAAGGTTATAGATAAAAAATTGGGTCTAAACTATGAACCATATAGTAAATGGGTGATTGAAATATATGGTACACCTTCAAAGTCATTCTAATTAGTCAAAGGGTTAAAGGTTTTCTTGTATGATTGTCCTAGTTTCCCCATCTTCTAAGACATTGTGATTGTTGACTTCCCTACCCACTTTGCTATCTACCACTCAAGAGATATAATAGATAGGATAAGAGGATACATATAATTTTATTGGTCCTTCTTATCCTACATAAAAAGGTATGGATCAAAGGTAAATATTAGGACCTAACCACTGGCTAAGTTTCATATTGAACCTTATATAGAAGTAAGCTCCAATTTGAATTGTGTCATCAATGATCATGAAGAGTCTATTGTGGATGATGGGACATATTCTAAACTTGAGAGAATATATAATATATTTGTGTATAAGTATGGTATATATTACTATGTTCATGATCCATATACCTAATTTTATCAAACTAACCTTGGCACCTATATCATCCATAAAGGAGCATATGAGTAATCTGAGGTAAGCATTGAGAATTCTTTCTCACAAGTTGTTGAAATCAATTACTTAATTCATGTGTATGATGATGATGATTTGAAAATCATGATAGATCACTATGGTGAGAAGATAAATGTATTTCTACCTATAATTAATGAGGGATCCCTTGAATATGATAGTCATGAAGGGGAAGATGACCTATGGCAAAGGTTCAACGGCATATGCCAAGAGCTTAATTAACTAAGTAAAGTTACTTCTCCTCCTAAACCTCCTAAGAAGTATGATTCTAATGATAAGTTTAATAATGAGCATAACAAGTAGCTTTTTGAGTGTCATATTGAGCAAGAAAGAGAAAGGCTTATCAAACATGAGAGTGTATATCTTACTACTATCAAAGAAATTGCATTCATAGAGAAGCCTAGTGAAGTCAAGGTAGACATGTTTGTGTTTGAGGAGTAGTTAGGGTCTCATATTAATTTGTATTCACTCTCATATGTATTGGAGTAGAAGGAGGATGAAATTTATAGTCTCATACATCAAGAGCACCATGGTAGTGAAGAGAGCAATGTTAAAATAACTTGGATGACTCCTAACACTCAGTTTGAGAGGTGCTATGAGAACATGATGGAAGTTCATCAAGATGAAAACTATAATAAGATTATTGAAGGACAATAAAGAGTGCCTTTGAAAACTCCAAGTATAATACTTGTAGGTATAAGAAGAACCAGATATGGTAAGATTTTTGACCATCAATATAAGAAAATATTTGTTGACAAGCATGCTTCACATGATAGATTACTTTCATGGAGTAGCAAGGATGCAAGAGGAACCATATTTGACCCTAGTTGAAGCATGGTGAGTTTTTATTCACCTTAATTCTAAGGTATTGTAAATATTAGGGTAGGTGTGTGTCTTTATTTCAGTTATGTGTGTGTTCCACAAGTGTTCTTGAGAGCACATGTGTGTTTTATTTAGTGTCTTATTTTGTGTGACTTTTTTTGTTGTTTGGTGTGGTTTTAAAGGCAATTGATTGTTAAATTTGTGCATAAATGACTCCATATCCCAATGGATAGGAATAGGCTACTAGTCTTGGGAATAGTAAGCATACCACCCCTAGGAAATCATGAAGAATGTTGACTATTTTGACTACCTTATAGTATAAACTTGATATATGGGTATTATAGGATGTAATAGGGTGTACCATGGTCCTAGTGATGCTATTCAATGTGTCATTAGCTTTGTCATATTCACCTTTAGTCCTTCAAGTCATTTCATGTTACTTAAGGTCATGTTTAGGTTATTTAATGAAGTTTGTATAGTTTTCCTAGGATAATGTTCCAAAGTGTCATTCAACATCCTACATGTCATATCCTCATCAAATATGTCATTCCTAACTGAAAACTTGTAGGTAATATGTTGAAATCAAGAAAATAATGGGAAAAGGAGGAAGTTTTGGTAGTTATATAGTTGGTATAGGACTGTGTCACATGTGGCAAGATTTTACAATGTCCCTTCAACTCCCCTGAACTCACTTATACATTTGATCAGCTTTGAAACACCTAAAAATGGCCTAAAACCATTATGTTCCTCAATTGCTACTCTTTGCATGCCAAAAAGGTCAAAAGTTTTTGGTTTAGTATGGACAACAAGAGATGAAATAGGTCAAATACACTTAGTGAGTGATAGTAATCCTTGTCTAATTCAAATCTATGGAAGGATTTAGAATATTATTTGTTCATGCTTTATGAACTAATGCTAAGAAATTTACAACTTATTTTTTATTGCTTATTCTTATACCCTGTAGGTTTCCTCTTTTTTTGGGTTAATCTATACAAACCAAGTACTGTACATGATTTTCAAGAGCATAAATATTATTATCACATGATTTTTAACATGTTTTTCATGTGTGGAAGTGAATAGATAAGCATGAACCATCTCATATTGTTAGTAAAGGACAATGTCATAATCTGTAAACAAGATTCCCTTAGTAATGGAGTTCCTTTTCTTATTTTGGATTCCAAATCAAATCTGATGTTATTGTTCACCTCTCAAAATATGATGATCATTATTTCCCAAGGAAGTTTGGTCTCTAGTTCATCTCTTGAGGAAGTGAAAAGTTAATAAGGGTACACACAGTCAGTTTATTTTAGTCATCCACCTATAGTCAGGTGATAGAAAACCTTGCATAGTCATGAGGATTAGATATAGATGTTTTTAAAGTGTTGAGATGGTTCTAAGGTTAAAACAACATGTTTGAACCTTTAAAAGTGTGAGAAATTAACTTAGAGAAACAATCTAATATATAATTCCTTGTATCCATTAGATTACCACCTATAGTGGTCTGACTATGACTAGTAGAGGCTAAGCAGAGTTTAAAGAGTGTGTTTGAGAACCTTTTTAAGGTATAAGAACATGGAGGGTGTTATAACATAAATAATGGGGACCTAAGGTGGTAGGTAGATTTGAATACATGTTCACAGTCAACAAATTTTGCTTTAAGGACATATTACCATAAAGTCTCCAAAATAGGGATTTTACTTTCCTTTAGATCCTTCCATAGTAAATCATATAATGTCTAAACTAGTATAATGGTTCTCATTATGCATCCCAGGTATAACGGTAGTGATTTGACATTATAGGATAGTTGTTTGGTCAAGGAAAGATAATATATAAAGTCTTCCATCTTGAACATTCTCTCATTGTAGAATGTTAGTGTATTTTATATTTTCCTAAGCTCAAATATCCTTGCATCACCATGAGACCATGATGGTAACATAACCTGTAGATAGTTTACTCCGATTGAAGGAGGGTAACACTAAAAAGCCATGGTACAATTTAGGAAGTTGAGACACAAATTTTTGTTACAAAAGACACCTAAAGGATTCCCCTTGTTCTAAAATCAAAACCTATAGCATAACTATAGACATACACAAAATTAGTGATGAAAGACGAAAGTTTGATAACCCTATAGGTATGAATGTCTACTTAAAGTGAGAGTGATCCAATGATCTCAAAAAAGTATTAGTATGTGAAAAACAAGGTTAAAGGGTTGAAATGTCACCTATAAGGGTCTATATGGCCTAAATATAGTCACCTATAGCCTACTACAGTGGAGAGACCAACTTAGGCCAGTAGGCTAGAAAGGCATGGAGGTAGATAGCCTTGAAAACATAAACATTTACCTAAGAAAGTATGGGATGAGTTAAAATAACTCAATGAGATATTAGGTTATGATATACAAGGTCTAACTCAGATTAATTCCCTACATGAAACCTCATTTGTTTGATAAGCACACCTATAGTTTGTTATAGTAGGTAGTTTAGCCTAGGCATTAGAGAGAGTAGTCATTAAGAAAGTTAGAAGATGTTAGGATGATGGATATGATTGGCACCACTCTCATGAGTGGTGATGACCATATAATGTTATTCTCATACCAAATAATAGGGTATGAAAAGGTTAACTAAGCAATTCCAACCTTGCATATAAAGAACCTTGCATGGTCAATATTATGCAATCTATCTTGAGGTTTTTTTAAGAGTTAAAGGGCCTAATAGTGTGATCTAACTCATTGAATTGGAATATAATGTCCTCAAGACCTATTTTATCCTCTAATATGTTTATTTTGACTATTTCAATAGAGGAATTAATCTTTCTTCTATATCAGATAGAGGGCACTCCCAGGTAGTCTATACTATAGGATGGGTTGAATGGATGATGAAGGAATGTGTTGGGAAGTGTTGTAAGAGTGAATAAGGATGTGAGGGTTTTATTTAACATTAAAAATAATTAAGGAGGCCCTAAAATCTTTTTAAATCACTTATAAGTGGTTAGGAGCAACTATACATAGGCATGCCTATTAGGCCTAGTCTAGGTGTAAAGCCCTAATAGGGTCTCAATACCACTTCTAGGGCAAAATTAACCTCCCAATTAATTTTAGGAACTTTAGTGGGAGATATTAAGTTGTTTAGAGCCTTTTTTCTATAGAGTAAATCATAAGAAAGTAATTTTGGTGTAAAATACACCTTAAACCTATCTAGAATGCACTCCTAAACTCAAGAGGCCATCTTTAGATGCTCACACCAATACGTAAATTTAACATGGAAAACCAAGAAGTTAGGAGATTTTTAATTGGGTTCCTAAAATAATTTTAGTGGAATTGGTTTGAGGTTTCAATGTTAGGACTGTATGAACAATCCATAATAGTCTAAAACACCATAAACCCTTGAAAACCTTTACCTGAGACCTGATTGGAAAGAAGTGAGTAAAGATAAATCCAAGAGAGATATTATGACCTATAAATGGTTTTTTTATTGAATAATACTCCCTCAATATCCATCCCATCTTATTTATTGGTACCCTGCTTGTATGAACATGGTACAAATTTGGATTTCTTGATATATTTTGTGTGACTTGTATGTTTAAGGGTGATTTTAAGGATGAGGGTCATTAGATGAGGATAATTGGGAATTTTCATAACCATATATGATCATTTATCATAGAAAATTAACATGGAAACACTTCTTCAAGCTCCGTCACTTTAGGCAATCTATTGAAGACAATGAGAATGGAGGGTGACCACTAAGTGAGAAAGTGATAAGTTGATTGGGAGGCCTTTTAAGTTATGATTAATGAATTGGAAGAAAAAGGGACTCTTGAAAGGTTTCATATCACCCCTTACATGGATTGGATTGAGAAACTAAAGGCCATTTTGGTTTCAAATGTGAAGACATACCTGTAATGCTAGTGATGGTGAATGTAGATGGTGAGAACAAGTGTCCATAATAATACTAATGGTTAGGTACACATTTAATGCATGTTAAAGTTTGTTTATAACCCCCTCCCTTCACAATTTATATGTATCAACTATTCTTAGTCTACTTTGCATGTTAAAGAGGCCTAATGATGAAGGTAGTTTCAAGAAGGTAGTTGAAGGGTTCTCTACCAGTTTTTGGAAGTTTGATGCTTCTGAGGGACATTTTTCCAAAGAGACATTTCATGGTATATTTCATACTCCATTATCCTATAAATTTAACTCTCTCTCTCTCATCTTGACAATTGTTCTTGTGACTCTTGAACTTCAGTCTTGTCTCTCCTTTCTCACATTCTATAAATGCTATCCATTTTGGCTCTTGTAAAAAAAACACATGCCATATATAGTGAATCCCATATGGTTTGATGTTGTAATTTGATTTTTAATAAGATTTACAATCTGTTTTTGAGTTCACAAACATCTTATCTAAGTTTTTTATGTGATTTATGATGAGGTCTAGTGATAAACATTTATCCTTATATTCTCTTTGTCCTTTCATTTTTGGTGCAATAAGTTCACATTCTAGCAGGTCATATAGAGTGTAGATAGTGTGTTTGAATCCCTTAAATTGTAAAATTAAACTTAGTGTCTAAAATTACCTTTGGTCTGCTTACCTTGAGTAGTTTTATGCATATCATCTCTTTATTTGAAATACTAATGTTAGAGTGTTCAAGAACTTTGAAGCTAGTGTTGTAGGTCATGTCTCTTAGTGTAGGACTATGATGATCTTGTGGATATATTTATGGTGCATATCCCCCTTATATTAATTTAATTTCATTCATATTTCTACCTCTTTTCATCCAATAAATTAGTTAGTGTGGGTGAGAAGCACTTAAGGATCAATCTAGGGAGTTAGCCCTTAAACCTAGAGGTCTACCTCTACTATAGGCAACCCATAGGTCTAGAGGTATTCCACTATTTCCAAAATATTAGAGTAGACTTGAACAACCTCCTATAGGGTACAAGACTTGGTGAGAACAATACCACTTCAAATGCTTCTTCATTAAGGGGGTGCAATTTCTCCCAAAGGAGATGACATCTCCTTTAAAAATGGCACTCATTATGGGTCAGCCATAAATAATATTTATTTTCATTAAGAATAAACTATATTATAAATTAATTATCTCTTATAACTTTATCATGGGTTTCTTACCTTTCAAATATGCAAATTAAAATATAAATTTTTTTTTAATAATCCCTTCATAGTTGGCCAACCCTTTCTAATTCAATGTGATATTAATTTTGCTTATGACATTAATTATTCTAATCATGATTGGTCAGACCATTTATTATCCTTTATCTTCAATAAACATATTATGATGATAGACCTCCTTTGACATCAATGACAATATTTATAATAATCTCCCCCTTTGTCAATGATGGCAACCCTATAAAATAATCTATGAATGCAACACAAACATAATTCTACCCATTACTGTAATCATCCCCCTTTCTATAACTCTCCCCCTTTGACATCAATGGCAAAGGTATGCTCATTAATTCCATCTACAAATAGATCATGAGAAGCATCCATGTCATCTTCTTCAATATATATATATATATATATATATTGAAGAATTGCTCATACAAACATCATGGAAACCTATAGGCATCTCTTCTAATGATAAATACTCACATATACTTAAATATACTTTATTCTCCATGCTTGGGTGACATTATTCCTCTAGATCTATCCAAAAATAATTTGGATTATCTTCTTAAATTTAACAAATCAAGAACTTGTTATGTTATCCATCATTTTATACACATCTTACAAGATGTATAATGCCTTAGACTCTTCTTTATTTGTCTAATGATACTAAATGAATAATGTCATCCTTTTTATCTCTTTGTGAGAGTCTTCTCACCTTATTTTTGAATTATTTTTCTCTTGATTTATTTTCTAAACTTTTGTATATTTCCCTTTATGTTTACCAATGGCATCCATTTTCTTATTCTGTCTAGAGATACCATAAAACCACTTCTACAAAAATGTGATATATGACCATAGTTATTGCACTTATAACATATAATATCATTCTCATTTTTTTTATAATTGATCAAATGAGTTGTATTTTTTATTTGAAAATCCATGAGTATTTCTATTTTTGTTCCAAACAGAGTTAATCCTTGTTTGTACCCTACAATATATTGCTTTATGACCAAATCGATTACATAAAAATTAATAACCATAAAATAAATTATGGAACTTGGTATTGTGAGTTTGTATTGGAGGGAATGATCTTATAAATATATTTTTCTTGATGGGCATGTTTTTACCTTTGTTGTCTTTGTGAGGAGTGTTGGTTTTCTGAGGAATATTATTCTCTTTCATAATCTTCTAGTTTCCTTCATATCCAAGGCTAGTCTTGATGAATGATGACATCTAACCATTGATGATGCCATCTAAAATTTTAGTACTTTTCTCAAAATTAAGGCTTTTGTTTATTAGTGGTTTTTTTCTCTAGTTCCTTCCTCAAGGAAAATGTTTTAGACTCTAGCCTCCCATAATTTTATTCTTTTATATTCAATTGGATTCTCACCTCTTATTCTATCCTTTTCACCTTCTCTAGTTTACTATTTAGGCTAATGATAATATTTTCTAATTCCTCAAGTATTTATGACAATTTATCTCTTGAATCACAATCCTCCTTTTCATATTTCTAAAGTTGCAACTTTTATTTCAAATTATTTTTCTTAAGCTTCTTGATCTCACTTAAGGCACAAATAAGTTATTCTTCAAGATCCATTTCTCCTTTATTTTTGACATATTCTTCTTCTTCTGAATATATATTATCTTTTCCTTATCTTACATAGTTGTCTTCACCTTCCAAGATATCACTCCTTATTTTTATTGCCATGAAGAGGTTTTCTTCTCTATTACTATCTAAAATATTTTAATTTCTCTTTATATGAGCTATTATCCTTTTTAGAATAAAGGTTTCTCTTGTGCTTATGGAAGTTATTCTTTCCATATCTACCTTATTTTTAGTTAGTTTTGTATTGATAATGTTTGTACCCCTTATTTATGTTATGATCTTCTTCTTCATCAATACTATCCTTATGTGGACAATTAGCATCAAAATGTCCTATTTTACCATAATTAAAACATTTAAAAGGTAGCTTAACTTTATATTTATCAGATCCTTTCTTAATTTTTATAATAAAATGAGCTTTCCTTGCATCTAATTAATACTAGTGTTATAATTTGATTCAGGCTCTTCATTTTTCACCTTATTGTAAGATTTGAAGGTTGCTTTTCATTTTGATAGATTTTTATTTTCAGTCCTCTTTTCATATGTTTTGATGATCCCACACAATTCATCCATAGTTAGTTTATCTAGGTCCTTCATTTCCTCAATGGCTAAAAATTTTAAATCAAATATTAAGGGAAGTGACCTTAGCATCTTTTTCATGATCATTGTCTTTTAAACTTTTTCACCAAGTCTTGTGATGGTATTTATAATTTCACCCACATGAAGGAGATAAGCTACAATATTTTCTGTCTTTCATTTTCAAGTCCTTAAATTTAATTCTATGTGTTTGAAGCTTATCCTTCTTAACTTTATCATCTCCTTCATATATTTTATTAATTTTTGTCACATATTTATTTCATTAATTTACAATGCATCACCTTGACAAACTCTTATTCTAATATACCACACAAGATTACATTCATAACTTTTACATTGTTCTCACTGGCCTTCTTTCCATCTTGATCTGTTTGTGGAGATGATGGAGCAGTATAACCATTCACTACTAATTGTTAGATTTCAAAGCCAAGAGACATTAGATAAGTTCCCATCCTTATGCTCTAAAAATCATAATTTGTTCCATCAAAAAATGGAGATCTATTTATGGTAAAAGCTTATTGTACATGATGACTAGCCATGTGTGTTCTCAAGATCTACCTTCTAGTAGTTAGACTATTTCTAAAGGAACCATTCTGATACCAATTATAAGTCACACACTTATATTGAGAGGGAGTGAATTAGTATAAGTTAATCTTTTACTTAATAAAACTTATTAACTATAATAACACCATTCACATAAGATAACACAATTAAGAGATAAGATTTATGTGGAAACCCTTTCTAGGAATAAAACCACAATATAAAATTCTCTTACAAAATTTGTAGGCACCAACCTATTGGAGACACCAATCCCCACTATAAAAAGATTTTTTAGGCACCAACCTACTATAAACACCAATCCCCACTGCTAATCACCATATTATCAAGATACACCATTCTCTTTGATATGAGGTACCAACCTCCAAAATAAACAAAGTATTTTGCCTTCTTGAATTTACTCCTTCAATGAATGATACTCATGTAAATTTCTTTACAACATATGCCCTTAATAAAATGTCAATTTTTTCTTCTCACATATATATCTCCTTGAGTGATATTCTTAAATTTTCATATGATCCACTTGATTCCACATTTATTATCTCTCATTGATCACCTTCTTATCTTTGAATGTTCTCTATATATATTATATTTACTGTATTGCTCCACACTTATATTTTCTTCATAAAATCAAACTCAGTTATTTATATCTTGCACTATAAGTAGTTATAGAGTTTTAAAATAATTTTTTCATTTTAAAAACATCCTCCAATACTTGACCACCAATATTCATAAACTTTTATTTAATTGTTTTGAAAATATTGCACTATTAGTACATAAAACCCTCAACTAGGCCTAAACCCATAGGTTTGCAAAATATAGTCACTTATATATTTATTTAAATGAGTCACAAAGACTTTAAAACACTTTTATATGTTAAATTACATCCTCTGTAAATTGTATACAAAATTTTAAGGAATTTAGATGGATTGTTCACAAGTTATTTCACTTTTAGTATGCAAAACCCTGATATAGGGCTTTAGCCTAAAATACAAACCCAATAGCACTATTTTTGAGATATATTGAGTGTTGAGGACTTTAAAAATATTATTACACTTGTATTATAATATATAAAACATTATTTTACTATGTTAAATATAAATCAAGTATTATAATCCTAAAATACATGAAAATTATCCTTTTTCTATGACTGTAATACCCATATTTTTAAGAAATAGAGAGTTTCAAACCTCTACATCTTCAAAAATTTAAAAAAGAGGATGTAATATTGATAAAAAAAATTTAATACCTTCAAATATTCTAAAATACAATCAAGAATGTCATAAAAAAAATCCTTTATTCATATATTTTTAAAAGTTACTGACCTTTGCTACATAAAGGGAATTAAAACATCCAACCTCCATAAAGACCTAAAAGTTCATATTTTATGCTTGTTTTATTAATTTATTAGCTCCTTCACTAATGGTTCTACCTTTATATCATAATTGTTGACCAAATTTGACTTTTTAGTCAAATTAGGGAACCTATAGGTTAAAAACTTGACTTTCTAGGTATATAGTGGGTGTAATATCATGTTATGAGGTATTTCATAGGTCAGTTAATGACATTAAATGTTATAGTATCGTTGGTAACTTATTTCATTAGTCTCTCATGTCATTTTGGGTTACTTTAAGGGTCAAAATAGTGCATTTAATGATTTATATAGGTTTATTTGGAAATGTGAAGGTGTAAAAAAGTTAATTCATGTCCCATGTGTCCTAATAAGTCTTAACCAACTATCAGTAACTAAAATATGGTAGGTTGTTTAGAAACAAGATAGTTTTCTTAAAGAAAAGGAAGAGTTTGGCACTTGTACGACCTCTTTGGGAAGTGTTCCACTTAGAAAAATTTTAAATATGAATATTTATCTTATACAAACTCATATCCATGATTTAATTGATATGTAAGTGTGATTTTCTACCCAAAACCATTATGCTCCATTTTGGCTTTCCTAGACATGCAGAAATGACTTTCAAGTTTTTGCTTGGTACGTCTAGTAAGAAGGGTTTAAAGTCAAATTATTTTGGTAGTTTATTTTAAAATAATATTCCTTCATTTACATATAATAATTTCAAATAATGATAAACTATGCTTTATGAATCATCTGTTTGAAGTTGACTATTTAAATCTGCCTGCTAATATATGTAGCCTACAGGTTTTGCCTTGTTTTGGAGAATTATGTATGAATAATTTTTTCATATTTATTAAATATGATGTTTATTTCCCCCTAATATGTTATCCATCATTGGTTTTATATTTAATGGTGTTTGGATGAGCTAATAACCTTAGTTTCATAGACTGGCTCATTTTGAGAGTGATAGATAGTTTTATCACCATTTTTAGATATTCATGTTTAATAATGGTTATATAAGGTTGTGATATATATATATATATATATATATATATATATATATATATATATATATATATATATATATATATATGTTTTAAATTCCCTCCTTATCCATTTTTTTCTTCTAAATTTATTCTCCAAACAAATATTCATAGTTTGCAAGCTCATATGATACACAAACAGTCAATTGTTGCCCCTGCCTGCTTTATATTAGGTGTTTACAAGAAGCATTTCATGTTTAAAATGGGGTTTTAAAGTTTTATTTAAGATTTGAAACATCATAATGCCTCATTCCAATATCATTTTAATAGATCAAGTGGCCATGAAAGGGAAAATCACACCATACATGTTTCCAACTCATTGTTTTCCTGTGTATGAAATATGTATCTATAAGGGTGTTGGTAGAGATATAAAAGTACCTATATGGAGCATATTAGATAGATTAAAACTCATTTTAAGTCCTATCATGTGTTTTTGATAATAATATACTTATTTCAAGTGTGAGTTTGTCAAATTATAAATAGAACTATGATTATGGAAGAGTGATTGTATATTCAGAGATGTAGTCCCCAAAATGGCAAAATAGAGGCCCAACTATGTTTGGGAATTGTCATATTATAAATATGCCTTCACCTTTTTAAACATATAATGATTATATCCTTTATCCCTTGGAATAGACAAGAATATTAAAAAATATGGAGGATAAATTACTTAAGGATGATTATTGTTGGGAGCTCCAAAAATGCATTTTTATACACTGAACTCAATCAGTGTCATCTACAAACTTTGAACCAAAAAATGGCTCCACTTCCCAAATGTGGTAATGCCAAGTATATTTGCATCCTTGACGAGTTGAACCAAGTGTGAAAATCACACTAATGACTTAAAATAAGCTTAAGGTGCAATTTTATAGTCAGGTATCCCTCTACAAGTGTATAATGACTTAGAAAAGGCCACCTACAGCCAACTCACTAAGGTTTTTGCATCCAATTCAAACCTACACTTGAAGTGTTTGAAATGATTAATAAAGGTGATATATTATATATTAAGGTGATAAAATCCAAGAGTGATAAGGTTAATAAAATAAGGTCTATTCTTTTAGACATATAACCTTCTTCTCAAGGTACTCACAAGCCTAGAAATGGCCATCTATAGCTAGGTTATGACCATGACAGGCAATAAGTGAGAAATGTGCCTAGGTGAGGTTTCAAAGCCACCAAAGGTGAAGAAAATGAATCTAAACCATATTCAAGATTTTTTAACAACTTAAAACTATTCCTAATCATAATTTCAAGTCATAAGTATATTCATGAACATCTACAGCTAAGGGTCCAATAGATAGGGGTTCACAGTCTCAAGGAGAAGCTTAGTTTGGGAACCCAAGTGCATATAAGGGTTATAAGTGAATTTAAAATAATGAGATAGCATATGAACATAATATTAAATTCCATATTGACATATATTCACCCTTATCAATACATTCCAATATTATATATACCTCTTAGGGCTCTAACATCACCTACAACCCTATATATAAAGATATAGGTAGTGAGTTAGGAATAGGGTATACTTGGTCTTAAAATAGAATATGTTTGTTAAGGTTTGGAATATAAAAGGTTGAAAATTTACTCCAGAGGACTCTATATGAGTTTTTAAACATTATTTCAATCTTTTTTCATGACAAAACAATAGTAGAGGTCTATTTTCAAGGAAAACACAGTCACAGTCAACTGTGACTGAGCAAGCATAGAACATGAGGGATATGTGAAGAGAATGAAGTAATGAATGGTTTTAGAATAACTTGGTTAAATTATTTTTGATTTATATACATACCCACATATCAAAAAATAATTAGAGAAGGATACCAAATCAAGCATACACAATCCACACTAGAAATTCATACAGTTTGTCTACTTTCCTAGGAGATAGTTTTGGATTTTGTAGGTTTTGAGAGGTAAAATGAGGTTACCAAGAGCTAAAATATTTTATATTTCATCATAAATACCTATATAATTATCTCCAATATCAAATTTTCTTGGGTAATAGGGTAAGTACCCTATGTTTTATCTCAGACAGAGGGTACTTCCCCCATGCTTAAACCTGCAACCTTGAATAATGAA
This sequence comes from Torreya grandis, assembly GCA_037957365.1. NCBI lineage: Eukaryota > Viridiplantae > Streptophyta > Pinopsida > Cupressales > Taxaceae > Torreya > Torreya grandis. The sequence continues at coordinate 2,426,886 of JARHVA010000817.1, forward strand.
GACAAATGGGTTTAAAAAAAAGCTAATGATACAATTAAAATAATTATTTAAATTTGTAACACATCTAATTTATAATAATGAAACCAAATGGAGTGATCTAAACTACAAGGGTTGCAATCAAATCGAATGGGTAGATTTAAGGCCTAGTAGCCAATTTGAGAGTCTTTCACATTTCTAGCCTTAGGTAGGCTCTCTGACAAGTTATAACATGTATATGAGATATTTTTAGATATTTTTTATCCTTTTTTATATATTTAAAACATTAAAAGTGTCATTTTTTGCTTTAAAATATAGATAGGCCTATTGAGCAAGGTCTAGGCTAAGGCCAAAGGGGAGTCATCTTCATTTCTTGATTTTGATAAGCTATCCAGATGATTTAAAAATGTTTACTAGTTGTATATATATTTTTTAGAGATATTTTATTACATGGGAAACCTTGGAGAAGTCATTTTTAGCTCAAAAACCCATCAGGCCTATTGGAATGAAGGAAATAAGCTTGATAAGGCATTTTTAGAATCTCACATCTTTCATGAGGATTTGAATGATGGATATATAATATTGAATTAGTTTAATAAGGTCCTAAAAAATCATTTTTTTAAATTATTATGAAACTCCAATGTCAGGTTTTTATGAAACAAGCTTAAGGGTCATAACTGCTCTAAAACCCTTGTAAACCCTCAACCAGGACCAGTTTGAGAAAATGGAGTTGGAGATGAAATTTAATGAAATATTTAGACCATTAAACATATTTTAAGTTTAAAATTACTTCCTAAATATACTTCAAATTACAACCAATTATACAAAACTATAAGGACATGGTACAAAATAGGGGTTTTCTCACTATTTTATGTGTTTTATAGGTTTTATAAGGATTCAAAAGATGAAATAATGTTTGTTGTAAATATTAGGACTTATAATAAATTATTATTTCAATTTTATTATTTTAAAAAAATTATAAGTTCCTCAACGACTAGCATCAACTTAGCTAGTCAAAATAGGCCTTTTAGACAAGCTAGTGAAGAAGATGGAAAACTTCAAGTGAGCTAAATTTAAGGTGTACCTAATCATTATAGATACATGGAGGGTATTTAAAATTTTAATCCACTCCATCTCATGTATTTTAATGGGAAATTTAAGTCAATTTTGAGTCCAAGTGTGTAGGATGCATGAAAGGAGTTATTTTTGGACTGCAGATGATGATGGTTCCTTTCTATTTATTTCAAAAAGACCAAATATGAAAATAATTCATATATATGAATTTATTATGTTCATAACATGAATTAAAATCATAATATATATTACTAATTATTTATGGTATGTTAAAACAACTCCAATCATGAGGGCAATTTTTTGAGCCAATTGAGGAGTTTTCTTGCCACTTTTCATGAAGTTTATGACTTGGATTGACACTTAAATTTCATAACCTTAAATGTTTCATCCCATATAATTATCACATACAAAATTCACTCCTTTAATCATATTTAAAAGTTTCCTTTTGACTCTTTAACTTCTTTTTTTTTCTATCTCTCACAAGTTCTATAAGAACTAGCCATTTTGGCATTATATTGGATGCTCCACCTGAGTATGGCAAATCCCTGCTAATTTTTATAACTTTTGATCAATAAAATTACTAATTTTTACCTCTTCCCTTAATTTTCATAGTGTTCTTTACTTTAATGTTGAAATTTTCTTAGTGAAGACTATGGATTCCTTCGCAAGTTGTCACATTCTCTCACCTATTTGTAACTTCTTCTTGCAAGGCATGTGATGTGTTCCAAGAAATGTAAAAGTTTAAGTGATTTAGTCTCTTCATTAGTGACATTAAATTACTCTTTTCTAGTCCTCCTATATTTTCACATTCATCCATAACCCCACAATGTAACATTGATGCAAGAAGACATAGATTGGAGAGTGTATGTTTAGTTTGTCCTTTGATTTCAAGTGTAATATGCATATGGTTGGATGTCATCAGTAAATTTTGTGTATCACATCCCTTAAATTATTTTTATTTCATTTATAATTCTCCCTTTTCACCCCCCCCCCCCACAAGTTTATTAGTAGTGGCAATCCAAAGTGGTACATCAAGGGAGTTAGCCCTATCTAGAGATTCACCTCATTCTTTAGGCTACCCACAAGCCTAGAGGTGATTCCATTGTGCCAATTGGATGTGGAGAGATTTTCGTCTATTAAAATGGTGAAACTACAAGTGAAAAAAATAAATAATCTGATCACCATATTTTTTCATGCACTACATATCTCTCTAATTGACATTATGACTCTTTAACATGCTTTGTTTAACCTTATTCTACATTGAGTTCACATTGTTAGGAGTTAATACATGGTTGAAGATAATTACCATGGATTAAAAAGTTAAAATACAACAAAAATAAGTAAATTTACCCACCATGGTCCCTCACATAATTAATAATACCTTGCAACATGTTTAAATCCTTCCAAAACACTTGAAAGTAATTCAATTTTTCAAATTCCTAAAACTGACAAAAAAACTAAAAACTCTACCTAAGGACCTAGAACTAACTATTGAAGCTTAGACAAAGCTTCTCTATTGACCTCTAATACCTTATAATTCTAAAAATTAACATATTTTAATCCATTATTTACAATTATTTTTAATTCACCTACATCATTTTATCTTGTGGTAGTATTATAGATTCTTCTTTTTTATCCTTGCTTCTTGTCTTTAAACAAGAAATAATGTTTGGTATATAGATATCTAGGTAAACATATTTTTTTACACAATATCTATTTATATTCCTATAGCTAATTTGTTCTTAAATTAATGAAATTCAAATATGTTTTTACACCACTTACATGATACCTATGGTTTTGAATATGTATTATTAAACTCTTTTCCGCCAATCCTATGTGCAATATATTACTACTTGGGTTTCAAAATTAAAACCATATTTTTAAGCCTCTTTCATGTTAGGGGGTTACAAGCTAGAATCACTTTGTGCTATGTTGATAAGTATTGAACATATATCATGACATGTGAATTGAGATGTAATTATGTTGTAACATATGAAACTATGGAAAAATATGAACATAAAATGATTAAGGAACATGAGGAACTATGATAATTAATTTGGGAATATATAAAAGTTTAAAGGAATATGAAAAACTATCAAAGTGGTTAGATGGGATTGTGGTTCTACCCTATTCCATCCCGAAAACCTTTTAATATTTATTGTGCATATAAATTAAATAGATAAAAGCATATACCATTACATTTGAAAGATATATTTATTCTTAACCCAGCCAAGATTATGACTTCACTTTTGAAGGCACATTCTTTGAAGAACAATTATAATATAATTGTAATATTTTATTTGTATGTGATATCCCCATAGTTTTCATTTTTTTTAGTCCGCTTTAGGGCCAACATAAACCATCACTACATTTTATCTATATACTATTGTATGAATGCATTTTTTTAATATTTTTTAAAACCTTTTTAGACCTTTCAGATTTTAGACCTTTTGGGAGAGTTCATCTACTCCCTTCCATCTCCAATGGATATGCACAGTTGGTTAAATTACATTTATTCCTTTTGGAATTTTGGCTTTTTCCATATTTATGATGGATTATCTAGATGGAAATGATTTCTTGTAAGAAATATATGTTGAATGGATTGTATGTAATTATATCAAATACCCTCGATGGTTAATTATTTAGTTCAATTATTATTTGTTAATTCTATCAATTTTTACATCTAATATTTAGGACAATGAAATTAGTAGTCAGTCATCATTTTGAGCATGTACTAAGTTCAAACATTCTTGTTAACTAATTTGAGATCCTAAGAGGGTTTCAAATGGTGAATCCATGAGTTGGGGTGGTATTCCCATATGGTTTTGATAGCCACTTCATGGATACCAACACCCCATTATGGAGTATCGATGGGTGTTTGATTATTTTTTGAATATAGATTCAAATAAGGGGACAACATAGGTACTTTTCATGATTCTTCTTGTATTGGCCAAGATAATTTTAATATTCTTTTTTTCATTTGTATTATAGTCAATATTTTCTAATTTTGCATCCACTTTGTGATTTGTTATGTCATTTTTAATAGTTTAGTGGTAAGGGGAACAATGGAGCCAAGGTGATGAGAGTGTTCATGACCCACATAATGAGTTTATGTCTTGAGATGTAAGAGATCCATTGGTCATACTAAATATTTATTCATTAACTTTATTCATAGATTATTCTCTTTGCATTCATATAACACTCAATAAAAAAATCACTTTTGACACATCTTACAATTTTCTATGTTATTGTTTTGTATTTTAGTTAGAGGGGGATACATTATCAATATTTTATTACAAAAATATTGATAATGGGTAGAGGGGGATACATTATAAATAATGGAGACACTCTTATTTTTAAAACTTATAACATATCCATGTATAATGCCACTCTCCATTGGTAAGTTCTTCCATGTACACACCTTATTATTTTCTACATTGTTTTTTGTATTTTAATTAGAGGGGGTAGAGTGGATCCATGGTGAGGAGGGAAATAATGACATGCATAATTAATTCAACCCCATAAATGTGAGTATTGGTTGTGCTTATTATTATTTTCTCACCATGCTCATACATTTTTATTGTTCCACATATGTTTGAATTGACATATATATGTTGACCATTATGATAGGATGAGGTGCAGTTGAAGAAGATTAATGAGGATGTAATGATGGGTTGGATATGATGATTATAGTGACTGGATTACAAATACCTCATAATCTAATGTAGATGAGGAACCAAAACCTATCAGAACATTTTCTTATATTCGATGACATTTTCTTTGGTTTGTTGATTTATGCTTATAACCTAAAATGGCTTATTTATTGAATCATAGTTTTCTAGTGAATATAGGATTATGGATATGGGTATTTCTAAGATATATTTTCACTATTGTTGATTGTGTAAATTCAACACATTTTGTGATAGTGGTGGTCATCCTTTTTGGTCACTAGACATACTTAACACTCACCATCTAAAGATTTATGGTCAACAACAAATTCCAAGGAGGCCCCCAAGGCATGTTAATAGTGGGAAAAATAAGTTGATGGGAATTACATACATGAAAATATAAATGTAATGTAGGCCAATAACTTGAATATTAAAAAATTAGAGCTTTAATAAGAGAGATACGTTGGAAAGATCATGGATGGTGAGGGAGAATGTCTCCCAATCATGCAATCTTAATGAAATAGCCTTGAAGGCTATCAATAACCAAATGATTCAATTAAAAACTTGGAATAGTGAAGGAAATATTTCTTAAGGTGAAGAAGCTATTTTCAATAAATGGAGTGTGAAATACAATGGGTGGAGAATGGGTAAGGTGCAGGCAATAGTAGATGTCAGGTTAGATGGAATTTGTTGAATGGTTTGCATGAAGTAAAATTTAAGTTAATTTTAGGTTTTAAAAGATTAAGTTTTATATTTTTATAGAAATAATCACTCATAATTCAAATAGATGACCCTTAGACCCATTCCATTCATGATGATAACATTACTTTGATGGAGTACCTTTCATAGAAAGGTAAAAGGATTTATGGGCAAACCCCAGAATAGAAATTACTTAGGACGAGACGCCTCTCATAAGTATAGTAAATGAGTATGTCTAAATGAATTGTTGTTATTATTATATTTTTCACCAACATTAATCTAATATTCCTTAGTTTTCCTTTGTAGAGGAATGGCATGGTTGAAGCATGAGACCCCCATGTTATTATTTTTCCAAGTGATGATGTAGTAAATGATGAGTGATTTGGATGGAGATAAGGTGATGTCATCCAAAGCATTATGAGCCATTTTTTGGAGGTTTGATTTTCATGTGTTATATATATATAATAAATAGGTTTATTCTTCATGTTGGTTTATTATTATTCATTTTTTTCAAGATTTGTAACCTTGATAGTTTTAAATGTAGGTGTTTTCATGGCAGGGTGACATATGCATATACTTGCACTCATTACTCATCCACTTCCACTTTTTCATCCTCAACATGAGGTTTTATGGCTAGACCATGAACATGGATATTAGTTTCTAGCTACTTCCTTGGACATTATTCTTTATATATATATACATATTCACATGATATATATGACATGTATGATGTGTAATTATACATATTATTTAGACATAACATTTCAATATTAGTGATTCATTTATGAATTATGTTGGATATGAAGTGTTTCATTTATCTAAAATTTAAGTAACATTTTTATGGTTAATATTACATTTAGTGATGTATTGCATGATGGTTCATGGTTAAATGATGCAATGATGTTCACATGTACTTATTAAATCATGTATATATGTATGATATGTAATGATGTTGATATGTAATCTATCATGTTGACATGTTTACCTTTTTTTGTTTTTCAATGTCAAAAATGTTAGTGAAACAAATGAGCATGTTTGCATGTCATAATGTATGTTGGCAAGTAACCATGGTGGGATGGAGTGCAATATAACATTTTGTTCATGACTTATTTATTTTCCCTCCACTTATCTCATTTGTTGCCTTTATTTATTTAGGCAAGTCACACAACACTTGAGCGAATGTCTTCAGATCATGGTTCAAGGAAAAGGAAGATGGGTGAGGAGGAATGTAACACTTTGAAAGATCATAACGAACTTAATAGAGGTACAGATTCATGGTATTCTATTTTATTTTATTTTAGTTGTAAATATTTTTGAAATCTTAGAGATTGTGTATTGTGGTTTATTATCACACCTAAAAAATATGTATTTTATAGTTTGAATCCTAAACCAATAACCACTATCTAATTTCTTATTTGTATGTAAAATGGAAAAAATTCTATGGTCCTTATTAACTACATAGCCTAGATGAATCTTGATAATAAAAGGATATTTTGGGCATCAAAATTGACAAAATAGAATTATTTAAGAAGCCTTTGATGTTATAATAAATTAATTTGGTATGTGTACATACATACTCACCAACCCTCAAGACAACATACTTATAGTCTAATTCAAAATAAGACTTTTGTAACAAGGTACATATACCCATTAAAATAATAAATAGTCTATTTTTAGCATATTTTTATTGCTACCTTAATAAACATGGTTGTAAAATTTAAAAACATTTGGAAGCCAAACATGTTGGATAAGTGTTATTGAGCCATATAAATCCATATAATATAAATAGAATAACTACTACCAAAATTAATCATGCATTCCCTTTTCCTCAAAAATCCATTTGGTTATTATAAATACATGACAATAGTTTTCAAAAAATATTCCATATTCTTATTCCATTTAGATAAAAGTAAATGCAACCACATTTAATTAAAGATATTATCACATTAGAAATATTTTTTATAATTTTTGAATTTAATTTTGATTGAATGTTTGTATCGACTTAGCTATGTATTTTTGTAGAAGTTTTGGAAAACAAAGATCTCGATGTAGCTTCCCACATGCCCAAGGAGATGGGAAAAATTATTGAAAGGATTAGATGTGAGAGCATCATGTCAGATGAATATCATCTTGGTTTGAAGTTGTCACTAGTGATGCTACATAAATAATCTCTCGAGAAGTAAAATTGGTTTTTTCTGAACTTCTTGAAAGTGTAAGGACAATCATTAAGAAGTTGGAAACCACATTGGCTAATAATAATATATTAGTTAAGGAGTTTCATTGTACCATTTATAAATTAAGGGGTGAGAATATGGAACTTGAAAATAAATATGTCAACTTTGAAGTTGCCCATGCAGATGAAAAAACACTCTACAACTTTAGGGGAGAGATCACCAAGGTCGTGCAATTAAATCATGAAAGAATGATTGTCATATATGACCATGAGCTTTATATTTTAAATATAGAGTACAATGTCATTTTTTGGCAAGTTCACAAGATGATTCAAACTAAAGGTGGCATTTCAGAGATGAATAAGGACAATTAGTTATGTGCATTCAGTTATATGCTATGTTGTACTTAAGGTTGAATGAAGTTGGAAATTATTTCTTAAACTATTACATGAAGAAGGTGGCCTTTATTTTAAGGATAATTGGGTAGTTTAGATTTAATAGTTGGAATATTTAATATTATTGAGAGTTGAGCATTAAGATTAGCTCTTCTATGTTTATCTCAAGGAAATGTTAAAATATAAGTTAGACAATGTTTTATTTCATAAAATATGGTTGGAATTGAGTGAAAAATGTGTCATACTAGAGAATATAATGTTATAAATTATATGTTACTCTTATATAATTAGAATTATGAGATTTCAAATTTTAATAATTTAGTGAACATGGAAAAAGGGGAGCCCTATTTCAGAAAAAATTAGCCCTGCACTCACTTTTTGAATAATGACTAGATGGGTTGAGTTGGGAATTGACCCCTCCCCTATCATTATGATCAAAATAATTATTGTTATAATTTTATAAATAATGAAATATTATGCCTAAGAATGATTGTTTATCATGAAGACTTGTCTTCGTTGAGAAATAGAAATAGAATGAAATAAGATAGTCTCAATAGTTATGAAATACTTTTCAAATATGATGTTTGATAGATTTCCATATTATTAAAATCTAAATTAAAACTTCATGTTCAAATTTTTGTTCACACTTAATGATAGCTTAATAGAATGGAATGATTTTATAGGGCCTCATGAAGGTTGTCCCAAGGATATTATAATTTTCTAGGGCCTCATGATGGTTAAAAAAAATCCCAAAGTCACAATGATCTTATGATTGACGAATTTGAGTTTTAGGTCTGATTAGCATCCTTAGAAGAACAAACTCTCATGATATTTAAACCCCATAGCTTCATTGAAAATGTCAGTGTGAAATTTTTAACATGTTATTTCCACATTTCTAAAAAAATTAAGTTTAAAATTTTTAGTTGTTAGATATAACTAATGCATACATTACCAAATATAATAATAGAATAACTAACAACATAACAAAGTTGGATTCTGAAGCAATGCATTAAGAACAAATACCTAGAGGCTCAATCCCTCTTTAACATGTCTTTCATATAAAATACCCATACATGGAAAAAGTGGTAATAAAAAATTATAGTTTCCATTACCATGTATTTTCTTTAGATGAATTAACTACAAAACTAATTTGGGTCCATGTTGAGGTGCCAAACTAGCTTCATTGCTAATGCTTTATTGAAGAACTTAAGTTCCCTGATCATTGACACTATGATTTTGTGCCAAGATATTAGTGGGTATTTAAATATATTTTCAAGACATGGATAAAATAAATTTTTTATAAGTTCACTAAATCTTCTTGGATCTTTATGGGAAGTGGGAGAATGGAAAACTAGTATACAAGGATAGCTTGAAGTATTATTTTTATCAGCTGAAATATCATAGCAAGTGTCACACATATAAGGATCCAATTGTTGAATTTGGAATTATTTTTCTAAATGAGGTTATCTCACAATTGAAAACCCATATATTATGAGAAAAGATTTGACTCTTTAAAACCAAGAATGTTTATGATAATTTTCTAGTTGCTGACCATTGAAGGGTTGATTGAAAGCCATGCTTAAATAAAATGGTATGATTGATAATTTGGGTAAAAAACTAAATAGTTTTTTAGTTTTCATACCATATCTTAAATAATAAAAAGGTGTCAAAACATTAATCAAGTTAATTAATTTAGTGTATCAACTATAATCATCTCATTTTTTATGATTAATATATAGTTTACTAGTGAAGTGTATTTTTTATATTAACAAGTTCAATTTGGAGAAGCTATAAATGCATCTTAGTTCAAATAGTTAATCTAAGAAAGGATATAAAAGAAAGATAGGTGGAGAAAATTTGGAGAAGATAAAATGAGAAATAGGGTAAAGGAGTTTATAGGACAAATATTATTGATAATAAGTCCAATCTAAATGATATTTCACTTTACTGTATTGTAAATTACAATGTGGCATAATCACATGGATCACTAAAATGGTAAAAATGATCGTATTCCCATCATTTCAATATTAATCACATAATTCATTGTGTAGGCAAAACTTTCTAATGTATTCAAGTGATTAGGTACAGTTTGATAAACAACCATGCCTCTATTTTATTTGTATATCATTTAGACTTTATAACTTTTGAAAGATTTTATTTTAACATATGTCTTATTACTATTTAATTTTAATTGTTTTTTAGATACTTGAGATGAGATGGTATATAAATATAACATAAGTAAGGATATTCATTGCATTTACACTGATTCTTATGTTAAGCAAATGGATTTAATGGTTATTCTCAACATTCATAAATCCATTTATGAAACTTCAGATGTTACAATCCTCAAGTAGTCTAGATTTACACCTACTAATTACATTTAGTATAAATTTTCCATTCCATTATGCTTTGATGGATGTCCATATCATGTTCTAATGGTCCCATTTTGGTAGTGTATGGGGGGATTTCAATAAATGTTTTGGAGTCTACATTTACACATACCAATTACATTTTTTATTGGTTGAGTAGATTTAAATTTCCTTCAATCATTCCTATCCTTTTTTTCCTATTATTACACATCCTCCACTTTTTCAACCCAAAGTTGTACACATTTAATTAAAAATAGTTAAATTAAAATGTCAATATTCTATGAAATTTTAATATAGGTATTTAACAAATATCATGTCAAAATTATATTAAGATTATATTTCTAAGCAACCATGCATACCATATAATATGTTTTCGTTAAAAAAAATTTTAAAAATCCAAAAAAATTGTAATCCATGGGAAATATAATAATGTAAGTTATTTTTTTGCATATCCTAGCTATTGGTAAAGCTTTAAATAAATAATTTAAGACTTCGATGAAATAACTCATCAAATTCATGAGGAGATTAGAGAACTAAGAAAGATGGTGCAGTGCTTGGATAAGAATAATGTAGATTATAATAGAGTTTAATGAAAAGGAAGGTATAATTTCACTACCTCAAATGGCTAACATCAAATAAAAGGTAAATAGTTCCATAAAAAAGGAGGTAGCACACCACCACTCCATGACTATCATGCCTAGGTTTATGACTTTGTTTTCACCATTACAATTATTGTGTCATGTGTTAGGGGCATTAAAATTATTATATCATGTATTTAAAAGTATTATTTCATAACTATATCATTATCACATGCATTTGGAATAACAATGAGTAAAATACTAATTTGGGTAAGAATGTATCATGCCTATGTAAATTGAAAACTATCATATGCACACTCGAAGGTAATAACTGTGGAAAGACTGTAACATGCATTTTTAATTATTGTATGAACATGAGACATGGTTTTAGATGGTTTTTCCAAATCTTATTTTATCATGAAATCAAATGTGTATTTGGTTCATTCATTTACATTACTTTCATATTATGCCACACAAGACACAATAACTACAAGTCAAAGTGCAACCTATGTTAGCTTTTTTTATGTAGGAACATGTACATATTACATAAATTTTTAATTATTTTAGAGTGATATGGGTCTTATAACTCATTATATATCAATAAATAATTAATTTCATCCTTTTTTTAGATTCTTTCAATCATTTGGTAGCATTTTTGACTTTCCCACCAAAACTAGTCTTTTAAAAATTTAAATTTTGTTTAGGGTTTGTAGTAGCTTTAACATACTTTTTTAAGCTAAAAATTATGAAAATCCATGTAATAATGGGTATCTTAGTTTTAATAATGTTTATTTATATTATAACACTCTCTTACTCATGGTTCCTATGTTAACCCTGATTAAAGCCTAAACAAGATGACTTGTCAAGGCCATTACATATGCTGGAAGGAAAAAAGAAGGTAGTTAGAGACATATCAGGTGCATAGAAAGTGTGATGGAACATATATATATATATATATATATATATATATATATATATATATATATATATATATATATATATATATATATATAATAAGTGGGTAGAGGTGGCAGAGAGAATAACTTCAAGAAAAAGACAAATAAAGAATAAGAATTCAAGAGAGAAAATTTTATTCACAACCTACATTTTTTTAGTACTATAATTTGACAAAGAATGAATAGAAGGATCTTTATATCTCTTGATATTTTAATTATGATAGTATTTTTATGTGTATGTGATAGTGGAGTGATTTTAAATAATTATTATTCAATTTATTTCATTGATTTTCAAATCAAAAAGCATAACTAGTTGAAAAATAACAGAGAAAAGATTCAAGAAAAGCTTGTACAGTCAGGTATAAGGGTATTTTTTCTTCTTAACAATTATCCAATTTTATATATGAATTTTATAGGTTATATGAAATAATAATAATCTATATTAACCAAAAATAACCTTTGAATACACTTATAATTTATGATTTTTTTTCAAAATTCCATTCAAACTGGTACAACCTTATTACAAGAACACAGTCCTTTGCAAAAATTACATTTTGAAGTTTTGTCATGATTTTTCAAGTAAAAATAGCTCTTGGAAGAGTTGAGGTAAGGTCCAATAATCCTTAACCAATATTTTTAATTTTTTTAAATTTATAATAATTTAAATTAGCTTCTTTTGAAGACTCTCAAACTATCTTAATTACAATCAAGTCGTAAACTAGGGTTTTCAAATTCAAACATGAATATCTCATGATTCAACTGGTAAAATTTGTCAAAATTTGTCAAAACTTTGGAATATTGTATATTTTGGAATGATATAAAACATTTATTAGGTTTCACAATGGTATGGGTTTGTACAGTATAGATTATAGAGAGCATTTAAGAGTTATGCCTAATTAGGCCTAAAAACATAGAATTTTGTAAATTTCTTGTTATTTTAAACCTTTTTAAAGGAGTAAAAAATATATTAGGTTTGAAACACATAATATTTAACTTTTTAATAATTTATAATATCTAAACAAGATAATTTTATTCATATCAAGATCAACTTACTCTAGATAGGGCTACAAGGACTACAAGACTAAAACAAGGTATAAAGAAGTTTTGAAAGAAAATAAGATTTAGAAAGACTTATCCATAAAAAAATTTGGTATCAGAGATAAAAGAGAGGATGTTTTAAGATTTAATACATCATTAAAAGCATTGAAATATTGTGAAAATAAATTTGAGCAAGATGGTAGCTAGAGGAGGTGGAGCTACAATAACCCAGAGGAGATTATAAACAGTGGATACATTGGTGTTAGAGGTAAGGAATTTTTAGGAAAGTATTAAAGCCATGGAATTACCTCAAAAGAGAGATATTGATATAGGGGATGTTAGTGATATATAATAATAATTTACCCAAGAAGATGTTATAGAAAAGAGAGAAGAAGATAGAGCAAAAGAGAGGATTATAAGAGTAGTCATGGGGGTTACTTCAAGACCCAAGTTTGAGGTGCCTACATATGAGGGTATCCTTAATGTTGAATATATATTTGATTGGATTATATATATGGATAAATATTTTGACTATGAAAAATTTTATGATGTAAATAAGGTTAAGTTTGCCATCACAAGGTGGGATGGGTATCCATCCCTCTAGTGGGATGGAGTACAGGAGGAAAGAATAAGAAGAGGAAAGGAAAAGATAAAGTCATGAAAAAGGATGGTGGAAAAATTTAAGGTAAATTTATGCCTAAGGAATACCAAATAAATTTATTCAGTAGATTATAAAATATGAAATAAAAATACTTGACATTGAAGGAGTATATAGAAGAATTTTACAAATTGACTATTAGAGTAGGTCACATTAAGGTGGATGCTAAAAAGGTTTCTAGGTATACCAATGGGTTAAGGTTTAATATCTTAGATGAAATTAATATTTTATCCCTAAGGACAATAGAGTATGCATATCAAGCTACACTTAAGGTAGAGGAGAAACTATCTAGAAGGCAAAGTCAAAATTTTAGAGTAAGGGGCATAAATTTTAGAAGAAGAATAAAATGTGGAGGAAGAAATTAATTACAAACTCATGTTTAAGTATCTAGTAACAACTCTCAAAATCCAAATCATTCTAAAATATGTGTTTATGCATTTAGAGGAAGAAGACCTTACACTAGAGGAAGAGGTAGAGGATTACACGGTAAGTGTTTTAAATACAATAAGTATGCAAGACGTAGGTCTTATGAGTGTCTAAAGAATCCTCAAATATATTATACATGTATAAAGGGCAGAAATTATATTTCTCAAGCAGAATAAGAGAGTATGGGGTCTCCATATCATAAGTATGTAATAGAGGTATGAGAATTATTATTGATGAAGAGAGTGATGATCAAACCATCCAAGTAAATCAAAGAACCACCACATATAAAGACCTTATTTAGGGCTACTTGAAAGACAAAAGGTAAGTATTACAAGGTAATCATTGATAGTGGGATCACTAATAATTTGGTTTCTTCTGAAATGGTAGAGAAGTTGAATCTAAAGAAGCTAGTTCATCCCACACCCCACAAAGTCTTGTGATTACAAGAAGGACATCAAATTCTAGTGAATGAATAATGTAAGGTGGAATTATAAATAGGCAACTATAGAGATGAAGTTATTTATGACATAATTCCTATGGAGATTTTCCACGTTCTATTAGGTCAACCTTCGAAATATGACAAGAGAGTTATTCATGATGGGAGGACTAATAATTATACCTTTGAAAAGGATGGTAAAAAACACACACTTATTCCACTGAGGTATGAAGTTGTAACATTTGAATACCATACTAAAGTGTTACTAACTAGTGGCAAAGATTTTTTATAACTCATCAAATAAGAGGAGGTATGTTATGATTTAATGGTAAATCTTGAAACAATAATTACAACTATTCATTTGATTGATCTGCCAATACAAGTTCAAAATATGCTTAAGCACTTTTTGGATATAGTTGTAGATGACTTGCCTAATGAGTTACTTCCAAGAAGAAGTATCAGTCATCATATAGACCTCATTGTAGGATCTATCCTACCAAACAAGGTAGCCTATAGGATGACTCCAAGATTAAAATAATAAATCAATAAATAGGTGAAAGAATTACTAGATAAGGGGTTGATAAGAGATATTTTATGCCCTTGTGTGGTCCCAACAATTTTTCATCAAAGAAAGATGAAGGTTGGAGAATGTGCATAGATTCAAGATCCATAAATAAGATCACAAGTACAGGTTTCCATTACCTAAAATTAATGACCTTGTGGATTTTTTAAGTGGTGATAATTAATTTTCTAAGATAGAATTGAAAATTAGATACCATCAAATCAGAATCAAATAAGGGGATGAGTGGAATACAACCTTCAAAATGAATGATGAACTCTATGAATGGTTGGTTATGCCATTTGGACTAACCAATACTCTAATTAATTTTTTGAGACTCATGAATGAAGTAATCAAGGCATTTATAGGTAAGTTTTTTATTGTATATTTATATTATATCTTTATTTATATCCAATTAAAATAATAAAACCTTGAACACCTTAGGATGGTATTGAGTGAGTTGCAAGAGGAGAGACTATTAATCAATTTAAATAATTATAGTTTCTTACAAATAGAGATAGTTTATTTGGGATTTTTTATATCTAAATATGGACTAAAATTGTACAAATAAAATTTCAAATATATAATGGAGTGGCCTAATCCAATAAATGCATTTGAGGTAAGTAACTATCATGGATTAGCCAGTTTTTATAAGAAGCTTATAAGAAATTTTAGTACTATTTGTGCACAAATTATATATACAATCAAGGGAATTAATCATCCATTTAGATTGAATAATTAAACTAAAAATAATTTTTAGGTTCTAAATAAAAATATCACAAAATAACCTATTTTATCATTGCTTAATTTTGACAAATTTTTCTAAGTAGAGTGTGATGCTAGTGGAACTGCCATAAGGGTTATTTTGAGTCAAGAAGGTAAACCAGTTGCCTATTTTAGAGAGAATATTAATGAATCCAAGAATAAATAATCATCATATGATCACTAATTTTATGTTATAATTTAGGTTTTGAATAAATAGAGGCATTACTTGATTCCTAAAGAATTTGTGCTGTACACTGATAACCATGATTTACAGTTCATTATTAGTCAAAATAACCTTAATTAAATGAACATAAAGTGGCTTAAATATTTTTAAAATATATATTTTATTATTAATAATAAAATTTTAAAAAATAATAAGGTTTTAGATGTTTTAATCATGAGGAATTTGATTTTGTAGGAGTCATAGATAAACATCTTGGGATTTGACTTATTGAAGGATTTGTAGAAGGAAGATTTTAACTTCAAAGAGATTTATGAGGCATGTAATAATATAGTAAAAAAATATATGAGTCCATGGATGGAAAAAATTCTTCAATAATTTCTATTATTTAAATTCATCCATTTGTGTATTCTAAAACATTCCATGAGACATAATCTACTAAAGGAAAAGCATAGTGGTAGCTTGGTAAGACACTTTAGACAAGAAAAAACTTTAGTTTAGCTGAGTACACATTATTATTGGCCTATAATTCAAATGGATGTGAGGAATATTTTTTAAAAGTGCATGATATTTCAGTATGCCAAAGGAACAAGTGAAAATGTAGGTTTATATTAGCCTTTTCCAATTTCTAGTAGGCCATGGGATTCGATCAATATGGACTTTGTGCTTAGACTTCCAAAGACTCAGAAAGGTAATGATTCTTATTTTATGGTATATAATATGTTTTATAATATGGATCACTTCATTACTTTCACAAAAAAAAGTGATGCACCGTATATTACTACCATATTCTTCAAAGAGGTAGTGAGACTACATGGGCTTCCTAGAAACATTATATTTGACAGGAACACTAAGTTTGTTGGTGAATTTTGGAGGACACTATGGAGGAAATTGGGAACTAATTTAAAATTAATCTTAACATTCCATACTCAAATTTATGGTCAAACTAAATTATTTAATAGGATCTTAGGAAACATTCTTAGGAACTTGGTAAGTGATCACCCAAAGTAGTGGGATCAGATATTGGCTCAAGCAAAATTTACTTATAATAACTCCCAAAATAAAATTACAGGACTTATTCCATTCCACATTGTGTATGGTATTCACCCAAGAGGTTTTTATGAATTAAGTAACTTAGGAAAATAAGAGAGGATAAGTGCAAAAGGTGAAGAATTTGCAGTAGCTATGCAAAAGTTGCATGAACAAGTAAAACAGAGATTAGAAGCAAGTTCAAGAAAGCATAAGAAGCATGCTAATTTTAAAAGGAGAGAATTAAATTTTTATTTTTGTTACATAATTTTGGCATGCCTTAGGAAGGAAATATTCCCAAAAGGGGAATACTATAAATTAAAACTAAAGAAAATTGGACCTTGTAAGGTCATACATAAATTTTTAGCTATTACCTATGAGTTATACCTTCCATTTGATATTTATATTTATAAAATTTTAAATTTTGCATATTTATACACTTATAAAGAAGATGAAAACTCAAATATAATAGCTAGATACATAAATGATCAAACCATTCAATGGGAGCAATAGTTTCCAAGAGTACAAGTAGACTAACTTGAAGCTATTTTGGATTAAAAAGTGGTGAAAAAAAAGAGACAAAGATTAATTTCAATACTTATTCAATTGGAAGGGACATCCTCTTGAATACTCAATGTGGATGACACATTTATAGATCTTAAATCTTGTAAATGCCATTGGAGAGCTCATGAACAGAAGCTCATGAAGAGTTCCTTTGTACCCTTATATTTTGATGTAGGAACATATACATATTAGATCAAATTTTGATTGTTTTTGTGTGTTATGGGTCTTATAAGTCATTATATATCAATAAGTAACTAATTTCATGCTTCTTGTAGCTTTTTTTAATCATTTGGTAGAATTTTGACTTTCTCAATGTAAGAACTCCTTTGGTCAGGTACCGAAAAAAGATACTATAATTTTTATATATATATATATATATATATATATATATATATATATATATATATATATATATATATATATATATATATATATAAATTCCTATAAGGGTATTATTTCTTATCCCTCCTTCTTATGTATCCTTCCTTAATTAAATAGTGTGTTTATAGGTATGGTTTTATGATTTAGTGTTGAAACTGAACATGACAACCTAGCACTAAAATACCATATAATCCAAGAGCCCTTATACTGATCCTAGACCATTTATCTAATTATCATGTATTCCATAAGTACATTAGGCAAAATAATCAAAGAGTATCCTAAAAAAACTACCAGAATCTAGCACATATGAAATTACTGGTACATCTCATAGCCAGTCATAACATGATAAAATGTTTAGAAAATAATGATAATAAAAATACCTCTACTAGGGTAAATATGTTTCTAGAATATCTACTCGATTCTCTCAGCTATAGGTTGCCACTATGGTCCTACATAACCAATCCCAAAGAAAAATAATACCAATATAAACCAACATTATATATAGGTTTTAGCATTAAAAGGATGATCTAATAGGTATACTTGTACAATTTGCATTTTTACTCTAAGGGAGATTTGATTCACATTGCTTAATTTTCTAGGTCAAAGAATTCAATAACTTAAACTTCTAGATCATTTTACTTCCTTTTTAAAAATCATCTGTAGTTACTTCTCATTACCTAAGAGTTTGTTCTAAGGACTTCATAATCCTAGAGTTTAAACATAATCAAATGAATTCTATGTCATACACTAGATTTGCTTTTACTTTGCCTACATTAAAATATGTAAAATAGTTTCACTAAATTGGCACAAGACTCCTAGAGTAGAATATTCCACAATTTATAATTCAATGTACAATGGTTGTTTAATTCCACAATTTAAAACAAATGAATAAGTATTTTTAATTACTTATTTACTAGTCTAGTATGTAAACCATAACTATACCATCTCATGCTAAGACTTAATGAGTAGATATCTCAAGTGTACCACTTGGTTCCAGGGTTATCACATCATTTATTTATTATGATAAGATTAACATTTTATACTAAATATTCTATTAAGATAATTAAACATAGTAAATTAATTTGCTCATACAACTTATCTCAATCCATGAAATTTTCACTACACAAGAGGTTAACTTGGCTCAATCTTAAATATCAAATTGACAAGGTTAAGATACTAATGTAACCAAATTTAAATTATAAAAGGCAATTATATACAACCTAGGTAAACATAAATAATAAATATATGCTTTTTGACAAGTATTAAACATAATATTGTTCATTATCAAAGAAGTCAATACATTTTACTCTTCTTTTGATATGATACAAATAATCAATCTTCATATTATAACATCTCTAAAAATTGTATAAACTCAATATATGAATTATTTATTTTCTCTTATCTTCCACTATACCTACACAATAACAAGTGCATCAGCCTAAGCTAGCAAATGAATCTTATTATTTTACCATCTTTATGTTATTCAAACAACTTTTAAACATTTTACCAAGATAATATTATAAAATAAATATCTAAAATAATTATTTGTCAACATAAGCGAGGTCTAATATAAAATAATTTTAGAACCAATTCATAGTTTCTCAAAAATAAAAATAGAAGATGACCATGCTTGTATTTACCTTCGTTATTCTCTAAATAATATGAACACTAGTAGTTATAAATTTTATATACTTATATATCAGTCCATATGTACATATATCTATATATTTATTCATAGGAAAATACATCATTTAATATTATAAATTTTAATTTAACTAAAAATGCTTTGACTATATAGTGATGCCATAGATAAGTTAAATAATCTCCTTTATTAATTTAAATAATCTCTTTATTAACATCTCAATGTAACTTAATGTCATCCCATAGATAAGTTTAAATTATGAGGAGGAATGGAGTAGTCAATGGACAAGTAAGGAATATATATATATATATATATATATATATATATATATATATATATATAGAGAGAGAGAGAGAGAGAGAGAGTTTAGTTGATGTGACATATCTAACACATGACAAAATCACATAGCATGTGCCCTTCTCTCTCCTACCAATTCACATAGAAAAAAGACAAAGACTTGCCTCAAATAAAAACATATTCACAAATATTAATATAGGTATTTTTATTCATTTATTCTTTTTATAAACTATTCTTTCCTCTTTAATATGAGGCACTATAGGCATTTATTTTATCTGATACTAATTTTGATAACTTTCCATCACTACTAGACCCAACGAAGGAGCTCAACGCCTTAACTTAAAATACTTTCCACTGCCAATATCATTATAGATATCTTCTAAGAAAGGAAATAAACATACACACTTAAATCTGGGATGCCATATTCAATAGTTTTAATATGTCATATAGCCAAAGAAAGAAATAAGTCACTAATTGATAAATAAATAATTTGAATTTAACTACTTAATGGCTATAGCTGCTACAGCTTAATGTAAATGTAATTGTCTAGACTCCACATCTTTAATATTATTAAATTCATTAATTTTCCATACACATGGTGATAAAGATAAATGATAAGGGTTGGGTATCTTCTAGATAGATCCCACTCACCAATTATACATTTCACCAACAAATTACACAATTTGTCTAAAATTATATGCTATCACTTTCCATTAATATTGTAAACTCTTATAGGGCATAACAACAAGGGGGAACCTATGTTGTCAATTGAAACAATAAAACTCAGCTATATACTAAAACAAGATTTATAAATTTGAATTGTGCCTCTTTCTATTATACTTAGTTAAGTTGAAGGAAGGTGGAATACACATTGTCTCCTTGTGGACACACTAGTTTTATAGGCATTTACTTAGCCACTTTAGTGCCACAACTACAACTATCACTTTAAGACAAGAATAACATGTAATTTTATTTGGTATAAAATATATCTCATAGTACATAAATATATTACCTAGAAGACATCTAGGAGTCCTGATAGAATAATTTATTCTCATTCTCTCTATCAAGACACTCTTTATATATAATATAAATAGCTTGTAGCTATGTTAAGGTAAAAATTTCCCATATTTTCTAATCTCAAATTTCTAGCAACAGGGTAGTCATATGCCTTTGAATTTTTTAGTGTATAATAAATTCTAAATACAAGGGAAGTCTTAGATCAATCTTAATAATAAAATAATAGTGACTTAATATCAACCATATCACCATAATTAAACCTCTAATTGGTAATACATTATAAATTTCTAGGAATAATAAAGAGAAAAGAAATAAAATAATAGAAATACACTTGTTTGGTTCATTTAGACAACTCCTCTACCTACCTTCTTGGCTCCATAAACATAGCTAGCAAGAAAAATATGGTAGATCTGACAATATCCATAACTTTTTCCTCCTTGCACTAGTATCACAAAGCCATCAAGGAAACAAATGTATTTGTTGAATGACCTTAAAAGTGATTCCTCAAATATAACTGACATGGCAAGGCAAGACTCTTCCTCTTTCCTCTTCCTCTTGATATTCACAATTTCTCCCTTCCTCAACACCTCATCAAATAAATTTCTTTAGTAGAATAAATGTGTTGATTTCTCCATCCATTGTGAACTACCAATAATTCAACCAAATGCTTTTATTATGTCACCCACTACAAGATTTCATCCACTAAATTTTAATGGTTTTCAGCCACTACATTGTTAAACTTTATTTTCAATATTTAAACAAGGTAAATAATTTTTAATTTACCAAGGAAAGATGCTCAATTAATAAATTTAGGCCCAACTAACCAATTCAATATTCAATCATAATTTTCTAGATAATACAATATACAAGATATTTAATCTAATTAAATATTCCATGATTTTTTTAATAAAATATGTCATGTAATTAAATCAAAGTGATAATTAATAGTTTTGAGCTATTGATGTCAAATCCTCCTATCGAAGTACCCTCCACCATCTGATATGTTGATCAACATTCAAATAAAACATGCGCATCACAATCAAAATGCATGCATATGTACCACCACCAATGCATCATAAATGCTACCAATGTCATCATCAAAATAAAGATCACTAACTCACTGAGAGGGTATCACCAACAGGTATCCTAAATCTTGGGCACATAAAAATGGGATGTTACACCCCCCAAAGCTAGTTTTTTTTTAAATTTAAATTTTGTTTAAGCTTTGTAGTATCTTTAACATACTTTTGTAAGTTATAAATAATGACAATCCATGTAATAATGGATATATTATGTGCAATAATGTTTCTTAATATTATAACACTCTCTTACTCATGTTTATTATGTTAACCCTGATTAAAACTGAGGCAAGATGACTTGTCAAGGCCATTACATAAGTTGGAGGGAAAAAAGAAGGTAGCTAGAGACATTTTAGGTACATAGAAAGTGTGTAGGAACATGAAGAGAGATATATTCAAAGTGGACATATGTTTTGGATATAATAACTTCAATAAAAATACCAAGAAATAATAAGAAGCTAAGAGACAAAATTATGTTCACATCCTGCATGTTTTCTAATTACTCTATTTTGACAAAAAATGAATAGGAGTTTTATATCTCTTGATATTTGGATTCTAATATTATTTTATGTGTATGTGTTATTGGAGTGATTTTAATTGATTTTTATTAAAGTGGTTTCATTTATTTTCAAATCAAAAATCATAACTAGTTGATCAAGAACAAAGAAGGGAGTCAAGAAAACCCTGTACAATCAAGTACAGGGTTATTTTGTTCTTATTAACAATTATCCAAGTTTATATATGAATTGTATAGGTTATATGTAATAATAATAATCTCTATTCACTTAAAATAACCCTTGAATACACCTAATAATATATGAGTTTTGTTCAAATTTCCATTCAAACTAATACATACATGTTGCAAGAACATAGTCCTCTACAAAAATTGCATTTTGGAGCTTTGTCATGATTGTTCAAGGAAAAATAGATCTTAGAAGAGTTGAGTTAAGGTCAAATAATCCTTAAAAAATATTTGGAAGTGTTTTAAATTAAAAAAAATTAAATTAGCTTCTTTTTAAGACTCTCAAATTATCTTTATTATATTCAATCCCTAAACTAGGGTTTTTTAATTCAAACGTGAATATCTCTTCATTCAACTGGTCAAAATTATCAAAAAATTGAAATCTTGTGTATTTTGGCATGCTATAAAATATTTAGGATTTTTTTGAATGGTATGTATCTATACATTATGGATTATATAGATCATATAAGAGATTATACTTAATCAGGCCGAAAAACACATAATTTTACAATTTGCTTATTATTTTGAACCTTTTCAAAGGAATCCAAAGTATAGTAGGGTTGAAACACATAAGATTGAAATTTTGAAGCATGTATAAGATATAAACAATGTAAATTGATTCATATCAAGATAAAACTTACTATAGATAGGGATACAAGGACTGCAAAACTAAAATAAGGTATAAAGAACTTTTGAAAGAAATTAAGATTAAGAAAGACTTCTCCACAACACTTTTGCTAGTTTGAACCTAAGAGCTGTAAAAAAATTTAGGCACATAAATGCATTATAATTTAGGGTTTTCAAATAAAATCGACAACTATATCTCATAATACAAGAGTAAACCATGGAGGGAAGCCAACACAAAATTTAGACATAGGCATATTTATAACTTATAAAACCAAAATACATTACATGTAGGCATATTTAAAACTTTAAAATAATCCATCCTAACATAATGGGTCTCAAATGTGTCAAATGGACTCAAATTAATATAATTAAATCTACTTCAATAAAAATGAATGCAAACCAAATTTAGATAATTATTCCATGGAATTATTCATTATTATATGGGGATGTTAAGCCAACATACCCTTAATTTTTTGTTGCATCAAACATAAGTATAAAATAAATGATGCAGAGGTCAAAATTCTAATTTGCCAAAAATGAAATTAAATTCATGGGTTAATTTATCCACATAGGTAAGATATAAATTAAACATCATGTGCCTTATAAGATTTAATATTTTGGTGATAATGTGCATAATTAAAATAAATTATAGCAATTTACTATTCTTTTCAACTATGTACATAAGTATATATGTTAATTATATACAAAAAAGAAGTGAAACCAAAAAGATAATGAACTCTATAATTTTTGGTTTGTATTCACGATCCCACAATCATCTTCACTTTCAAATACATTATGAAGTTTATAAAAAAATAAATGAAGCCAAAATAATTATGAAGTACATAGTCTAATCATTGTTAGTGTCAACATAATCACTAGATGGAGAGTAAATTTCATCACTGTCATTACCTTTGGTGGGTGTGTAGATGTACAAATTATCTATTCACAAAATATTTTTTTCAGGTTGCAGTAGTGGAAAATCAATGTCATGGGATATGTTGTATCTTCTCCATAATTATACAAAGGGTTGAGCTGGATGGTGTCTTGTTACATTAGAATTATGGTTTTTAAATGGAATTGTTAAAAATTAATTCTAAAAGGTAGATTCATTCCAATGAATACTTTATCTAGGTATATATTGACATCATGATTATCGGATACCTTTTTAGGCATGATTTTTTTTAGAAATGGTCTTATGTAAGGTGGAATGGTATCATCAGTATTAGATATATTAGGAAATACTACATTCCCCTCAGGCCATTCAAAATATAATTGGATGATAAAGTCAAAATCATGCCTTTCTACTAGTGTCAAAAACTTAAAACTAGCATACAGAATATGGTATTCAGGATATTTACTATTGTAACACAAAATAACAGTATCCCTTATCATACCACCAAGTTGAAAAAAATGATATGTATATCCAAATCCTCTCTAATTAATTGAATTATCCACCACATTCAAGTTTTAGCTCAATCTATTTTGTTCTCTCATCAGCATTTATAGAATTGAGCACTTTTTCCATATGTGCTTGTGTAATTCTTCTCTGATTTCTATTACTCACACCATATTTATGTTTTAATTTGTCTCTAGAGCTATAACTTACAAGAGGCCTACCAACTAATATATAAATAATTAATGATGAATCACAAAAAATTACCACGTAGTTTTATCCCTACTATTTATGAAACAAAGATGTTAAAACAATAAAATTCAACTACACATTTCCTACCAAAAAAGATATTTATCCTTCCCTCACTTTTCATTTATTACAAGTCAAACTAACAGTTTGAAATTTATAAAACCTTATCATATTTGGAGCTCCATTTCTATATATAGATAATTCATATAATATATTTAACTTTGCACATTCAAAATTCTCATGACAAAAAATGAAAAATTAAAAATATATTAATTTAATGACTTAATCAAATGCCTTGAAATCCATTAGGCGCATGGTCACATATCCATGGACTTGATGAAGCATCAAATAAAGATAATTACATCACATGATATAATGAGATTAGATTCTCATTCAATGTACATATTTTTGACCCTATTGTATTTTCATTGAAACCTACAAAAAGAGGCAATCAAGTTTCATTATCTCTATTATGTCTATCCATGTCTTGCTTTGTTGCCTTGTTTAGATCCTCATTCTAGACTTCTCATTTGTGATTCTTACAAGGAGGGTTCATAAAAAGTGTTTTCTCCTATGACATATGTTTTCATCCTCTATTCATATTTTATATGAAGTCTCTCTCTCCACAAATGGGAGTTCCATACCCATCATGCACCTAATGGAATGGATAAGCCATTGGGTGTTGTGTACTTTATATCACCCTACTCTGAACCACATTGTAAACATATTCCATATAGTTTTTTAAGAATGATAATGTTTCAATGGTGAGATCTATTATGACACATTTTTCAAAAATCTCCCATGCTCCATATATCAAGGCCCCAACCTCATCAACTTCACCAGTGGCAAGGATTTATTCATACAATAAAATACATTCTATTGTAAATGCCAAAAAATAGAAAAATAAATGAGTATGAGTAGAGACATGTCTTAAATTATCAGCCTCCCTTGGTTAGTTTTCTATGTCATCTACCAAATTTATTGCTTCATATTTAACTACAAGATTTGATCCTCACATATCCATACTTGATATAGATTTAATTTTAGGGTTCAATCCTTCAACATATATACCTAATTTTCCCTCATTTAAAATTCCAAATCCATTGTCTATTTATTTTGCATTGAAAACATAGTACGTAATTGAGACTCCTCACAAACTTGTAAACATAGAAATTAGAAGTGAAAAGAAACCTTACATTATACTTTAAATCAATATTATTGATGCACTCATTAACACCATACCCTACATCTTATATAACTACCTTTCTCATTATCTTTCTAATCATTTCCATATTAATCATAGCAACATGGATGGCCTTGGAGTGAATACAAGCAATTACACATCGACATGGATGGCCTTAAAGTATATACATGATAATGCAATGTCTCATCTTTCATAATTTGTACCTAGATTGTACGAGGGTCATTGTTATGAAAGATGACATGACAATCTAGGATATTCAAAGCGTTCACCCATGAAATATTTTCAAGTATCTCTACTTTGAAGTTCATATGGAATCCACTATCCCTACATATTTGTAACCACAAATAATATATGTAAACAATTATGCTTAGTTGGTGAACTAACCAATCCACCATGCGATGTGCATAAGTTTGTATTATGCTCAATAAATGAATTTTTAAATGGGAATGATAATATTTTATGGCTACATTTATTTCTTTACCAACTTGTAGAAGTGTATAAAAGCATCATGACTACATTTAAACCCTATCAATCCAATGTTTCTCCCAATATTCAATAAAATTGGCTTATGTGGAGCAATACCTTTCTACAAACTTTCTAGACTCCCTTTTACCATGTCTTTGTTATCACAGCTATGCATTATGTACCTCAATTCACTGAACATTTTACATATTACATCATCTTATTTAACCTTTTCTATTTAATTATTCAACCATGTATGAAGAACATGACAACTACATAATTAGACCTCACAATTGAATGTTTCTGTGCATAACATGATAGTTATGTGAGAGTTTATAGTATAAGGTCAAAATGGTATCTATTAACTTCAAAATATTAAATTCATGATGTATTTGTGAATAAAAAATATGCACCTAATATATTTTATCTTTTCACCAACATCATCTACCATGAAGGCATTGATTGTTGACTCAATGTCCCTCAAATGTGCTCTCTGTAGAAGTATTTTCATCTATTGGCTAATGTTATTGTTAACCAAAATTTGGCCCCAAGTCAAAATAGGTAAACCCCTATAAATTAAAATTTAATAGGGTGTTCATATGGATTTTTCATGTTCTAAAATGGTACTAAAGAGTCTCGTGTGGTCATAATTGTCCTTATCTAGCTATGTCTAAGTTCTAGTCTTATGTTCACTTGTTTAGTCTTATGGTCAAGTACAAGGTATTGTATAGTTAAAATTGGTAAAAGGTATAATATAGTTTAATTTCATTAAAAAAAGGTTATTTTTATGTCATTTGTATCATATTATCATTATATAACCTTTGTTTGGCTCTTATATGCCAAAAACACTTTTTTACCACCTTTTGGCCCATTTTGAAGTGTTGGACGTACCACTCTAAAAAAACAATGTTTAAAGAAGTTAAAAAATGTTCCTAATGTTATAGATAGGTCATATATTGTTCATGGCTAGTTAGGTACTAAAAAAATTACAGGTTCAACCTCCCAAATTAGAAAAATGACACTTTTCAAGCACTTTTGGGCACTTGTATGACCTTAGAGGATTAGTTTTTAGTTAAAAATGGTTTATAAGTGTCAATGGGTGTCCATAATGTTATTTAAAATATTTTTAAAAATTTTAAATTCTAATTTATACTCCAAACACCTTTTATCTTTCATCACTACCTTCACAAGCTCAAAAAGGTAAAATTGAAGTGGATGGTATGGCCAGAAAAGAGAGAGTTAGGAGATAAAATTTTAGAAGTTTTTAGGGGTTATAATTAGATTAAAATTATTTTAATTGGTTTTCATAATTATAGTACATTATTTATTAACAATCACTAATAGTGATAGAAGGTCATTATGGCCTATTCATCCAAGAGGGGTATGTTCTTTCACCTATTTATCTAGCTCAAAAATATATGGAGAGGAATTATTTTTAGGGTGGTTTTTATATGTATTTTATATAATTTTAATGGTGGTTTTATCAGTTGAATAATCTCCATGAGGTAATTTCACTTAAAGGCAGAAGGTCTTGGTATACAAGCTATTTAGACCATATTGCTACAAGTTTTAGTTTCTTCTTCATGGTGATAATTTATAGAGGTATAAAATGATTAATTATTCATGAGAGACCCATTATTTTCATGTTTTTCATGTTCTACTTGTCTAAAATGTGTTTCATGTTCATATCTATAAGTATTCACTCTTTTGGAGGCATTATCAATGTTTGAACAAGTCTACTTGAGTTTTATTGATAATTCAGGATCAATTACCAATAATATACTATTGTGTAAGGTTTTTATGTGATGTTTTACTCCTATAAGTATATAAAATTTATGATAGGAGCCCCTAAGCACACTTTTTAATGAGAGTTCACTATTGTCTCCTCCATGTGTAGGCTTGTACAAACTATAAGGGTATTTAAAAGATTCTCATTATTCATATAAAGACCTAGCACAATTCTCCATGCATGTTATAATCTTGGTTTCCTCATTTCTACCATCAAATTAAATGAGCTCACTATTGTTCTAAGCCAACACATAGAATATGTTTATGTGTTGATTGTATGGAATCCATAAAGGACTATAGCGTAAGTTAAAGGTGAATATGATGATTATCTTGATTTTTGTAAACCATTGAAAATTTTATAGGAGGCATGAACTTGCTTGAATGACTTAATAGGCTCAAACACCCAAGAGTTGGCTTTGTAGCCCTAAACTTTTTAATAATGACCTACATGCCTCAAGCCTATAGGTCCTCATTTGGACCAACATCAACATCTCCAATCAATATAAGTGAGCTTAAAGATATAAGGTTCAACTCTAGTGAAAATGTATACAATTTCAAAAACCTTTAAGATTCCACTACATCACTCACAGTTAAGATGACAATAAAACTAAGTTGATAGTCCTAAATATCCATCTACAGTACCCTTTATGAAATGAGTAAAGAAAAATGGTTTGAAGTGTTAGCATAGGTGTTGAGATATGTTTTATGGTTCTTTAACGTAATTAAACACCTTAGATTGATTAAATAGTCTTGAAATGTTGATTATGTGAGAGCAAGGTCTCAAACATACAAGATGCAATCATAGCACTTAAACACACCTACAGGCCTATTTGAAGGGCCATCTCAGTATTACACCTAAATGAAGCTAGTAGATCATATATGAATGGTGTTTGAACCCATTAAAGTCTTAAAGATCATTTAAATAACCATTGGGAGGTATATTGGTGTTAGGTTCAATATTTAAACACCTAATATAGTCCTAAACCCTAAAGGTTCACCTACATGTTGTATGGATAGTAATAGTTGGTGTTAACCTTGAAAGAGAGATAATAGGGGTGTGTAGAGGAGGTTTCAATCCATTCAATACTTTAACTAACTCTTATGGACCATTGGAAGGTTTTCAATGTTAGATAAGAGATCTAAAAAACTAGGCACAGCTAAGATGACTCTAACAGTCACCTACAAGTTATTCAAGCATAGGTTAGTCTTAAGGTCAAGAGAGGAGACAAAGATCATATAATCAATTATGAGGTTTAAATAATATTAAAAAAATAATAAGGGGGTTTTTAAACTCAATTGGAAACTTTGTACAATATTCAAGGGCTAGGAAAGAGTGAAGTCCAAACAAGATGCAGTCAAGATATCAAATAACCACCTACAACTGGCTAATAGAGGGCAGACTGACCTTAAACTTGAGGTGAAAAATAGAGGAATCTAAAGATTTTTTGAACTCAATTTAAATTACAACTATATCTAAAACCAAATAAGGGTCATTGATGAAGTGGAGAGGGTTTAAACCCAAAGGACACAGTCAAAACCCTACAAGCATCTATAGGTATGTTTGAGAGGCTAGCCTAGCTCTAAGCCTAAGAAAAAGAAGAAAAAATATTTGATAATAATATTAAAAACTATCTAGGATTTCAAATTAGTATCAATTGGAATTTAATATTTTAGTGATGTTGAAGGGTAGGGTCTAAAACATGTGAACGTGGTCATGTTACTAAAGAGCCATACATAGGTTGTAAGTTGAGACAAGTTAGGTCCTCAACCTAAGTGAAGAGCAGAATGACATGAGGGATTATGAGGCATATCAAAAAATTTACACATATAAAAATAGGTCAGTATGAATATAAAAAAATAGATTAAATAATCAGGTTTCAAAACCTCATACTCAATTAATCTAAAACCCTCCACATAGTCACAGGCCTATAGCTAGTCTTGAGAAATTAAAGTGTTAAGGGATTTAGAAGCATGACCAAGGTATAAAATTTGGTAAAAATTATTATCATGACTTGAAAAATACCTATATGGTATCCTCTATGTTATAAAAATAGTGTAAGTACTCACTATTTTATCTCAAACCTTGCCCACTCCTTGGGCAAGGGGTAGTCAAGAGACTTAAGGGTCTACTTGAGCTAAAAGGGAATGAAACAAGTTTATAGAACATATGAAGGTACTATAAGGTATTAAATTTTAATATAATAGTTATACATACATTCTCAAATGTAAACAAACCTTAGTGTTCACTCCAAGTCCCTTAAGGGCTACCAAAGAGAAGATAGGCTCTTAAGCCCCACACCTTGACTAGTATACTAGATTCATATAAAAAGGTAATTAACACTTAAAAATAATGTATAATAATTTAAAGGTTTTTTACATATGTGTATAATCCTATCACAATAGTGGGAATGAGTTTCAAGACCTAAAACTCAAAGTAGATCTCTCTCTAAGCCCAAGAATGCTAAGCAAGCCATTCGAATAGCAACTTCAGATGTTTATACCATTGCTCACACTTTACATGGGAGTCTGAGCCTTTTGGAATAATTTAATGGGTATAATAATAATTTTTTCCAAGTTTAAGGAGGTCATTTAATGATTTTTTCTTTATGAATAATTGTTAAGATCCTATATAGGTCTAAACCTCTCTTAAACCCTGATAGTGACCAATCATGGGAAAAAGAGCTCAAATGGACATCAAATGACACCATTTTATCATAAAACATTTTGGATGTTTTTAGGACTCCAATTAGGTTCTACTCATGTACTTTACTTTTATGGACTACTATATGGATTTCCTAAAATACCTTATTTTTGCATGTTTTTGTCTTTTACAAGTGTTATAAGAAGGGGAGAGATTCCAAATCATGGGATGAGGTAATTTGGTAATTTTCATAGATATTAAAATATAAAAAAATTCACAAGATATTTTGGATATGATCAAACTAGGCCCATTTTTCAAGGCAATCTCAAACAGGCTCAAAATGAGACTAGGTGGTAAGACCATTTCTTGGTTTACATACTTCCATAGGATATCAAGACCCTAAAATTGATGTGGATGTTTATTATGGCCAATGGAAAGTGAATAATATGATTTTTCGTTATTTCACATGTGTGGTAGAAATCTAGAACAAGAAAAAAGGGTCCAAAGTAAGGAGGCCTAATTGAGACCTAATTCAAGAGAGAGAAAGGTAGAAAAATGGGTTTCCACTCATAATCTAAAGATTAAATTTGGCATGGAGATAAGAAATAAATGGTCCTATAATATTCTTTTATTTTTTAAATATCATTCTTATAACTCCCACACAAGGAGATTTATAAGAAAAAAGGCTATAAGGAAACTAGGGCTATTGAAGGCTTAATGAGCAAAATGAGTTCCTAGGAGTTGGTCCAAGAAAAAAAAATTGTTTCAAACCTGATAAAATATTTTAAGACCATTCATCTAGTTTGGATTAGTTTAATAATATGCACTTGATTTTTAGGCCACTTGGACCAATCTAGGTATGGGAAATGAAGAGTTACAAGACACCTATACATATAACTGATGGAATGGTAGGTCAAAGGATTTTCCAAAGGAATTTAATATGTTAAATGAGTTGTCTCAGATCATTTTAAGGTGAATTCATGGTTTTAAGTTCCATTTATCACTCCTTTCATGTAAAGAAGGGCAGTTTCTAAGATGCTAGTGATGGTGTCTAGCAAGTATGTAACTCCTATGCCATTTAGGAGGTTGGAGATACTTTAGGAGTGAAACACATGGACTTGGAGGTCTATTAGAGTATATCATAGATCCTTTTTTTTGTAACTATCATGGAAAATTGTTAATTATCTTCTACCACCTCTCTCTCTCTCTCTCTCTCTCTCTCTCTCTCTCTCTCTCTCTCTCTCTCTCTCTCTCTCTCTCTATATATATATATATATATATATATATATATATATATATATATATATATATATATATATATATATATATATATATCCACTTTGGCTTTGAAATATATCATCCACCTGGGTATGTCAAATACTTACCCATTTATTCTACCTTTGATCAATAAAATAGCTTATGTTTTACCTCATTCTATGACTACATGCAGTGATAAATATCCAAATGGTTTATCTCATAAATTGTAGATGTATGTCACCTTGTTTGTGTCCTATATGTATTGCCTCGTGTGGTTGTTTTTGTATTATAGATTGTAGTTGGTGTCATCAAGGGTCTCTTATCAATTTTGAAGTGGAATTAGTCTTCCCTCTTAGCCTTAAAATGTCTTACCCTTCTAAAAAACATTGATGAAATAGGTTCAATCTAGGATGTGTGTATGTTCATATTGTCTTATAGGTATTATTGTATTGTGCAATGTGTGGTAGTGGTCAAAAAAATTTGGTGCATCACCACTGTAGTTAGGTTTATTTTAGTTATTTCTCCCTACTGTAATAATTATCATTGATTTCAAAGGAATTTTAATGGATTTGAATGGAAATGTCAAATATAATTATTGTCAAAAGTGAACAGAAGTGTTGCCAAAAGTAGACAAAAATGTTGATGGAAATGTTAATGAAATTATAGATGGAAATGTAAATAGAAATATCAATGGTCACATATTTTGGTGAAGAGGTGTCTCTTAAATGGGATGAATAATTAAAAGGATATATAAAGGAGAAGAGATGTGGAAGTATTACATGCATTCAATTTGATTGAATATCATATAAGTGTGAGAGATAAAGAAGAGAAGAAGAGAAAAAAATGAAATAGAATATCTCTTAAGAAAATAAGTGTGAAGGGAAGATTTATTATAATAAATAATATCATTTGAGAATTAGGAAAGAGAGGAGAGAAAAAATTATATAAGAAAATAAATGAGAGAAAAATTTTAAGAGAATCAAAGCCATCATTTGATTAAAGAAGTAATCATAGATAATGGAATCAATTTGGCTTGGGGTTGGTGCCTTAAATTTTAGGGGTTGGTGATCATGGATTGGCTAGGTTGGTGCTTGGTGAAGGTGATCAATGTCTCCAGTCAGTGGGTGCTCATAAATTTACCGAGTTGGTGCTTGTTTGGGGATTGTTGTCTCTAATAGGTTGGTGCCTACAAACATTGTAAAAGAGTTATATATATATATATATATATATATATATATATATATATATATATATATATATATATATATATATATATATATATATATATATATATATATATATATATATATATATATAAGAAATATTTTTCCATGGTTTTCTCCCAAAAGGGTTTCCACGTAAATCCTATGTTCTCTTGTGTTATTAATTTCTAGATCTTGAATGTTTATGCTTGTTGTGGTTGATTAAATTTAAAATATTAGAAGATCATCTTATACTAATTCACCCCCTCTCAGTATAATCTTGTGCTTAAAAATTGGTATCAAAGCAAGTTCCTTCAAAAATAGTCTAACCACTAGAAGGTAGCTCTCAAAAGCACAAAATGGCCAAGTAACTAAGGAAGGAGAATCAAGAGTTGAAATTTGTGGTCAAGGATCTTATGAAAAAGGTATGTGTCTTGGATTCTAAGTTGGATTTAGAATAAAAAGAAGCTAACATGTCTATTCATGATCTTAAGAATCAGCTAAAGGTTACATGTTCAAGTTTGAAATCAACAGAAGAAGAGTGTAATCAGTTGAAAGCTAAGTTAGGTTATTTGAAGGATAAGCATGAGAGGATTATAATAAAGGTTGAGAAATATCATGATATATCATTCCAAGGTGAGAAGGATGCAAGTTTTAAGGGAAAATTCAAGAATCCAATTAGGCATCCTAATGCTTTCAGGTTTTCCAATTATTTTCATGGCCATTGTTTTGTTTGTCATCATGTTGGTCATAGGGAAAGAAACTATTTGAGGAGAAACAATTAGTTAAAGAGAGATCTCAGTCACCTTCAAGTAAAAGTTATGATAAATTTTTCTTGATTTTTGTGTCATAAGGTTGGCGATATTGCTAAAGTTTGTCCAAGTGGAGTAAAGAGATCCTCAAAGTATGTCAAAGGCTATGGAGCCCCTACAAGATATGAGAAGAACCAAACTCAGGTTTGGAGACCTAATATAGTAAAGTTTGATAATATTGAGTCTAAGAGTGAAAATGGATTACTTTATATAGTAGAGAAAAAATCAAATAGGAAAGACTATGTGAAACTTTTGTTAGTAGGAGTTTTAGAAAAGACAGTGAATATTAGTCCTAAATATCCTATAGATCAAAGAGAATATCTTATTGAAACTAAACATGATCCTTGTCAATATTCCTTATTATTATTTTCTAATGATATTGTGTTGAAAGTTAAGATAGTTGCAAGAGTTGAGAAAATGAACAACATCATGGATGTTGAGGTTAGTGAGTCAAAGAAGTTAGACATGCCTAAATGGATTTTAAGAGAAATAAACTAGTCTCATGGATGCAAGAGGATCAAGGAAGTAACAAAAGAGATGTGCAAATATCTCAAGTTCACTTTGTTTTAGGACCCT
This sequence comes from Torreya grandis, assembly GCA_037957365.1. NCBI lineage: Eukaryota > Viridiplantae > Streptophyta > Pinopsida > Cupressales > Taxaceae > Torreya > Torreya grandis. The sequence continues at coordinate 2,461,797 of JARHVA010000817.1, forward strand.
TTGTGTGGTGTGTCTCTTCTAGGCTTCAAGGAGACACTTCATAGAAAAAGGAAGCATGGTGGATGCATGTTGGGTCTTGGATATGTTACATGACAAGAAAGTCATGAATGTGAGTTGATAAATTAGTTTGTATATCAGTTTGAGGTATCTTGATATGATGTAGTATCTTGAGAACTCTTGTGAGCATAGATTTAGATTAGTCTAGTTGCTTTGAGTATGTTCTTGATGTTTAGATCAGTAGTAGGTTGATGTTATGATGATTTTGCTTTACCATATTGTGAAGTTATTTATGCCTATTTGAGGTGGTCCTATTGACTTAAGGGGTCATTAATAAGCAATAAGGATTGGATCCATGTTGTTTGAGTCTCCATGAGACCTATTGGTATCATGAGGGCTAATGGTGTCTTCATAATCAAAGCAAATGTTTTGAAATTATCTAAATCATGGAAGAGGGTTATGGAGGTTGACAATGAAGTGTTTGATAGGATTTGGATCATTGGTAAGGTCAGATGGGCCATAAAGTCTCATTGGTGGTTTGTTGAGGAGATAGACTTATTTTATTTACATCTCTACTAAACCTAATGAAGATGTGAGACCTATTAGTATTCCCATGAGGGTATTGACTATATGTGGGCATTGTTTGAAGAGTTGTTTGTAGACCTAGTTAGTTGATGAGACTTTTTAAAGATGTCATGATCTAGATGGATCATGGAGCTATGGGGAGCTAACTTAGTTTTTTTAAGAATATTGATGAGAAGCATGAATGAACAAAGGGGTAGAATGAGTCTAAAGTGAGGTAAGCTTCAGTTTGGATTGACCAAAAGGAGATATTTTGGTAATAAATCATCAAGGCCAGGTCTAAGGATTAGGTGGCAAGGTATGAATGGGTTCAAGTAAGATCAAGATCTGATGGAGATCTATGGAGTCATGTGTTAAGCTAATGAGAAATAGGTCAAGTTTTCTTCAGTAGCATTAATTTAAATTGGAGTGAAAATACCAGGTGTAAATTGTAGATACCCTTTGCCATTGATGTTAAATGGGGAGAATTGAAGATAGGGGGAGCAAAGGAAGAGAACCAAAGCAAGGGGGAGTTCATATACTATTTCATGGGGATTGCCATCAATGACAAAAGGGGAGATTGTTGAAATAATTGTCATTGATGTCAAAGGAATTGTAATGGATATAAGTGGAAATTTTAAATGGAATTATTACTAGAAGTGAATGGAAGTGTTCTCAAAAGTGGACATAAATGTTGATGGAAATGTCAACAGAATTGTCAATGGAAATATCAATAGAAATGTCAACGGTCACATATTTTGGTGAAGAGGTATCTCTTAGATGGGATGCATCCTTAAATGTCTATATAAGGGAGAAGATATGTGAAATCATTACATGCATTTGATTTAATTTATTTAAGATCTTATAAGTGTGAGAGATAAAGAAGAGAGGAAGAGCATAAAATGAAATAGAATATCTCTTAAGAAAAGAAGTGTGAAGGTAAGATTTATTCTAATGAAGAATATCATTTGAGAATTATGAGAGGAGAGTAAAAATTATATAATAAAATTGGTGAGAGAAAATGTGTAAGATAACCAAATCCATCATTTGATTGAAGAAGCAATCACAGATGGTGGAATCGATTTCGCTTGAGGTCAGTGCCTTAGAGTCTAGGGGTTAGTGATCCTATGGGTTGGTTCTCACATATTAGCTGAGTTGGTGCTCAGCAAAGGGGATCAGTGTCTCTAGTGGGTGGGTGCTCATAAATTGACCAAGTTGGTGCTTGGTTTGGGGATTGGTGTCTCCAGTAGGTTGGTGCTTGCAAACATTATAAAAGAGTTATATATTAAAAAAACAATATTATGCCATGGTTTTCTTTTGAAAGGATTTCAACATAAATTTTGTGTTCTTTTATGTTATTTTGTGTTATTAATTCCTATATCTTGAATTTTTATGGTTTTTGTGGTTTATTAAATTTAAAACATTAAAATATGATCTTATACTAATTCATCCCACCTTAGCATAAGCTTGTGCTTAACACTCCCTCTTTCAAAGAAATCAAGTGGTGAGAGTGAGCCTAAGTTATTCATCAAGGGGAACTAGCCCCAAAATTTATAGATTTACCCCTACTATAGAAAACCCATAGGTCTAGGGGTAATCCCATCTTTAACCAAATTTGGAGAGGTCTGAACAACCTTATCCTAGGGTGAAAGTTTTGATTATAACAATTATGGCATGCCCGGTGAGACCAAGGTCCAAAAGAGTGGAAGAATTTTTTGGTGTGTTCTTATACCTATCCATTTTTGGAAGCATTAATCAAACAAAAATGGTGACTTTAAATGAAATTAGTTGGTTTTAAGTATCCCAAGTACTTAATGTGAAATAATTTGATGATATCTTATTTTTTATTTTGACTCATGAAGTTGGGATGGTTAGGTATGAAGATAAATTTTACTATAAACCTCATTATCATCCTTGTCATGACTCATACCAAACATATAAACTTTTTTATCAACTTGGTTATGACCCCAACTATGTGCTTTAACATCCTTATCAATCTTCTTACCCTCCTTATGATTCATATTAGTATTATGGTCAACCTATTTCTCCTCTACATGACCATGATGTTGTATATGAGCAACCTTCTCAAGCCCAAGATGTCTCTAGTTGTCCCTCAAACCAATCCATTTCAAGTTTGAAAAAAACTCTCTTAGTCTATGATAAATATATGTTAGACCTTCATACTCAAAGAGAAAATGATCAAGATATTCCTTGCCATCTCATTCATGACATGAGAGACTCATTGCAGCTATTGAAAGGATAATGGACACCTATTGAGAGAGAAAATTGGCAAAGGCTCTCAAGTGAAATTTTGGATGTAAGCGGTCGAATTCAATTCATAGAATATATGTTGAAAGTTCATGAAGGAAATTAGGTCCAATTCCATCAGCCCTATTTGTCTTCTTACACCCCATCTCATCTCTCATACATGCCACCCATTCTTCCCCAAGAGACCTTTCCAAGTGAATCTCCAAGTGTTCAAAGTATTCCACATGTTCTTCAAACCTTCCCTTATTAGAATTAAATCCAAGAGAGTTTTGAAATAAAATGGGATTGTTGTAGAATAACCTATTCATTCAAGCCTGCATCCCACTTCTCTTCCTCAAGGGACTCCCAAGGAGTCTTCTAAAATTCCAAGATGGAATCAAGTAGTAAATTCTTAGAGTGGGCAAGGTGAAATAAGTATTGATTAGTGAGTTTAAGGGAAGGAGAAATATAAACCTATGCAAGCATCTCCTACCCCTCCTCAAGAGACATTTTATACTCTCAATCAACCTTATTATGATACTTATCCTCATGAGGCCACTAATCACCTTAAAGAAAATTTATTTAAAAATGATATAGATAGGTAAATCAAAGAGTTGGAGTTGAAGATAAAAGGACTTGAAGAGAGCCAAGATCAAGAGATGGAACACAAAGAAAACTTAGTTCCTAATCAAGCCCCATTTCCCTCTCCCTAATAACCTATAGCTTGTCCATATTGGAGGTCTATCCAGGAGTGTATTCTAAACAATAATGAGATTATAATTGAGAAGGTGGAAGATCAAATTGCAGTTGTTGAGGAACCTCAAGAAGACTATGAGGAAAATTAAGTTCTTATTAAAGATGTCCCTTCCATTGCTCAATTTAAATTTTTATCTCTCCAATATTGCTTCTAAAAACCCTCCGTCCCCATGCCCATTCATGATCCATCCACCACACTTCATACTCCCTCTCTAACTCATGAACTTGACCATCACCCTCCCACCATCTCCATTCATGTGAAAGAACCTATCCTATAGGAAGCAAGTGAAAAATATCAGGTTGCATTTGTCAGTGAGATTCAGAAGGGTCATGAGGAAGATGACTCAAGTGAGGATGATGAATAAATATCCATTGGTACTCCACTTGGAGAGGAAAAGCACAAATCAATATTTAAGAATGAGCATGAAGAGGTTGAATGAGTGGAGTAATTTAAAGAGCTTAATTTTGTTATTTCTCTTCAAAATGGTGGTTAAGAAGATGCTAAAGACTTATTTATAGTCCTATGAGTAGGTTACACTCATCTTCAAAGAGACTATAGTCTAGTCAAAATTGAAGAAGTCAACTTTGGCAAGCAAGTGAATATCCAAAGAATAATCAGCCCCTCAAGTTTGTTAATTCAAGAGGCATATACACTCCATGATGATATGTTTGAGGTCATCAAAATGGGCTATCATCTCTTCAATCAATTAGAAAATTCTTACCCACTCTTGAAGGACAAGGCAGATTTTAATTGGCCTCAATTTCATAAGATAAAAAGGTTATTCCTATTAAAACCATTCCTACAAGTGAATCACAAGATTCAATTAAATTCATGCAATTGGATATGCCAACTTATAAGGAATTTTAACAAGGTATGTTCTTGGAAGATGATGATGCAAATTTCCTTGCAAAACTTTGTGAGGTTACAACAAAATAGAAGAAGAATGAGGCCCCTCAAGAGACCATGATGATCCAAGAAGCATGCCTAGATGAAGCATCATTAGATCAAGTTAAATCCAAGGAGTATCATGAGATGATTGAGCCACAAGAAGAGTTCACCTTCATAGGTGACATGTTTGTGGTTTTCATTGCTTCACTTGAAGTCATGCCAAGAAGATTGGTAAACATGAAGGAGTTAAAGACCCTAAGAACAAGGTTCAAAAGGTAGCTTGCTTCATGCCATTTTTCACTTCATGGTGTAAGAGATGGTACAAGATTCTCTTTTGATCTAAGATGAAGAAGTTATATTCAGGTTAGTTATACATAGCTAGTTATTTTCTATTTTGTTGTGTTCCCTAAGTGCTTAGTTAGCACATGTGTGTGTCTTCCTTTCTTTGCTTTTATGTGTGTGTCTTCATTTTGTGTGCTATTTAGGTAATCAAGTTGTCTTGTTAGTAAAGTTTCAAGGTTTTATATTTTTGTCTCATAGTGTAATTGACTCCATAACCCAATGGACATGCAAAGCTATTGGTCTTATTAGCATTGTAGGCATGCTACCCTTATGAATCACCAAATCATTGACCAAATTTTGACTCCAAGTAAAAATAGTTAAACCCCTTTAAATGAAAACTTTCATAAGGTGGTCATATGGATTTTTCATGGTCTAAAATGGTCCTAAAGAGTCCCAGTGGTCATATGTGTCCTTGTCTAGCTTTGTCTAAGTTATGGTCATATGTTCACTTATTTAGTCCTATGGTCAAGTATGTTAAAATTTGGTAAAAGGTTTAATATAGTCTAAGGTTATTGTAAAAGGTTATTTGGACATAATTTGTATCATATTATCATGATCTAACCTTTGTTTGGTTCTTATATGCAAAAAATCACTTTTTTATCACCTTTTGGCCAATTTATAAGGGTTGGACATACCACTCTCAAAATGTTTTAAGAAGGTTATAAAGGTCCATAGTGTTAGAGAGAGGTTATATAATGTTTAGGTTCAGTCAGGTACTAACAAAATTTTAGGTTCAAAGTCCTAGATTGGAAAAATGACATTTTTTAGGCACTTTTGGGCACTTGTATGGCCTTATAGGATTAGTTATCAGTTGGAAATAGTTTAGAAGTTTATTTTGGGACTCAAAAAATTTACCATATTTTTAAAAAAATTCAAGTCAAACTGATACTCCATACACCTTTTCACCTCCATCATTACCTTCACAAGCTCAAAAAGGCAAAATTAAAGTGGATGGTAAGCACAGGAGAGAGAGAGAGAGAGAGATTTAGGAGATAAATTTTTTGAAACTATAAGGAGTCATAATTATATTCAAATTAGTGGAATTTTTTTTCATAATTATGTCCTATTATTTATGAACAATATCTAATAGTGACAGTAGGTCACTATGGCTTATTCATCCAAGAGGGGTCTATTCCTACACATGTTTCTCCAGATCATAAATCAATGGAGAGGAATAATTTTTAGGGTGATTTTTAGAGGTCTTATATCTAAATTTAATGGTGGATTTATCATTTCAATTATCTCCATGATGTACTTTCACTTTAAGGAAGAAGGTCTTGGAATACAAGTTGTTCAAACAATCCTACTACAAGTTCTAGTTTCCTCTTCATGGTGATCATTTATAGAGGTCTCTAATGATTCATTTTTTATGGGAGACCCATAAATTTCATGGTGTTCATGTTTTACTTATCTAAAATTTGATTCATGTTCATATCTTCAAGTATTTACTCTTTAGGAGACATTGTCAATGTTTGAATAAGTATACTGGAGTTTTATTTCTAATTTAGAATAAATTACCATTAATTTACTATTGTTTAAGGTTGTGATATATTTTTTACTCCTAAAAGTGTAAAATTTTGATAATAGTATCCCATGAGCACATTTTTTAATCAGAGTTCATAGTTGTCTCCTCCATATGCAAGCTTATAAAAACTATAACAATGTTTGGAAGATGTATGATATAATCTTGTTTACCTCATTTCCACCATCAAATTAAATGATCTCACTATTTTTCCAAGCTAACTCATAGAATGTGTTTATATGTGTTGATTGTATGTAGTCCACATAGGATTTTAGGGTAAGTTGAAGGTGACTATGATGCTTATCTTGAGTTTTGTAAACCATTGAAAAGGTTCTAAGAGGTATGAACTTGATTGAAGGACTTGATAGGCTCAAACACCCAAGAGTTGGATTTATAACCCTAAACTATCCAATAGTTACCTACAAGCCTCAAGCCTATAAGTCCTTATTTAGACCAAGATCAACATCTCTATTTAATATAAGTGAGCTTCAAGGTAGAAGGTTCAAATCTAGTGTAGATGTAGACAATGTAACAAACCTTGAAGAAGCTACTAGATCATTCACAGTTAAGATGATAATAAAACTAAGTTGACAATCCTAAATATCCATCTATAGTACCTTATATGGAAAGAGCAAGTATAAATGGTTTGAAGTGTTATCAAAGGTGTTGAGACATGTTTGAGGGGTTCTTGAACTTAATTGGAGACCTCAAGCTGATTTAATAGTGTTGAAAGGTTGATGATGTGAGAGCAAGGTCTCAAACATACATGATGTCATCATAGCCCTTAAACACACCTACAAACCTGTTTAAAGGGCCAACTTAATTTTAAGCCTAAATGAAGCTAGTAGAGCATATATGAAGGGTTTTTTAACCAATTCAAGTATTAATAATCATTTTAATAACCATTGGGAGTTTTATTGGTGTGAGGACCAATATCTAAAAACCTAATATAGTCCTAGACCCTAAAGGTTCACCTACAAGATGTATGGATACTAACAGATAGTGTTAAGCCTAAAAGATAGCTAACAGGGGTGTATATAAGAGGTTTTAATCTATTTAATACTTAAACTAACTCTTATGTACCATTGGAAGGCTTACAATGTTTGATAAGAGACCTAAAAAACTAGGCACAAGTACGATGACTCTGAGAGTCACCTACAGGCTATTCAAGCACAAGTTGGTCTTAAGGTAAAGAGAGGAGACAAAGAGCATATAATTAAATATGAGGCTTACATAATATTGACCAAAATTTCATAAGGGTATTTAAAAATTAATTTTAAATTATGAATAATATTAAAGAGCTAGGAAAGAGTGAATTCTAAATAAGGTGCAATCAAGATATCAAATAGCCACTTGTAGCTGGCTAATGAAGGGAAGACTAACCTTAAACTTTAGGCCAAGAATAGATGTATTTGAATATGTTTTGTAATAAATTAAAATAAAAAATAAATATAAAACCAAATAAGGGTCAGTGATGAAGTGGAGAGGGTTTAAACCCAAAGGACATAGTTAAAACCCTACAAGCATATACATGTCTGTTTGAGATGCTAGCCTAGTTCTAAGCCTAATAAAAAGAGGCAAAAATGTTTGATAATAATATTGAACCCTAGATATTAATTAAACTCATGATAAATTGGAATTTAATATGTTAGTGATTTTTAATGGTAAGGTCTAAAACACATGAACACAATCATGACACTAAAGAGCCATATGTAGGCTACAAGTTGAGACAAACTAGGTCCTAACCTAAGTGAAGAGTAGAATGACATGAGGGATTATAAGTCCTATCACAATTTTTAAAAATGGATAAATATTTCCATATGAATCCAAAATAAAATATAGTAAAAATTGATCCAAACTAGGTTTCAAAACCTCATACTCAGTCAATTAAAACCCTGCATAGAGTCGTAAACCTATAGCTAGTCTTGAGAAATTGAAGTGTTGAGGGATCTAGAAGCATGGTCAGGGTCTAAAATTTGGTACATAGTATGATCATGACTTTAAGGAGACCTCCATGGTCTCTTTTAGGTCATAAAAATAGTTTAAGTACTCATTTTTTTGTCTCATACCTTTCCCACTCATTGGGCAAGAGACAATCAAGAGACTTAAGGGTCTACTTGAGCTAAAGGGGCATGAAACAAGTTTAAAAACCATATGAAGGGACTATAATGTATTGAAATGTAATAAAATATGTCTCCATACATTATTAGGTGGAAAAAAAACTTAGTGTTCACTCCAAGTCCCTTAAGGGCTAACAAAGAGAAGACAGGCTCTTAAGCCCCACACACTAATGAGTATACTAGATTGATATAAATGGGTAATTTACACTTAAAATCATGTATAACCATGTATATGGTTTTTACATAGGTTTTTTATCCTCTCATAGTAGTGAGAATGATTTTTAAGACCTAGAACTCAAAGTAGAGCTCTTTCTAAGCCCAAGACCGCTAAGCAAGTCATTCAAAGAGCAACTTTAGATGCTCATACTATTGCTCACACTTTTCATGGGAGTATAATAATTTTTTAATATTTTAATTGGTATAATAATATTTTTTTATAAGTGTAAGGAGTTCATTTAATGATTTTTTATTTATAAATAATTGTTAAGACCCCAGACAGGTCTAAAACCTCTCTTAAACCTTGATAATCACCAGTCATGGGAAAAGAGATAAAATGCATCTAAAATTCCACCATTTTATCTGAAAATATCTTTTATGTTACTTATTAATCCAAGGAGGTTTTTACCATGTACTTCACTTTTATGTATTACTATATGGACTTCCCAAAATACCTTATTTTTTCATGTTTTTTGTGTTTTACAAGTGTTCTGAGAAGGTGAGAGATTCCAAATCATGGGATGAGGTAATTTGGGACTTTTAATATATATTAAAATCCAAAAAAAATAAAAATATATTTTTTATATGATCAAACTAGGCCCATTTTTCAAGGCAGTCTCAAATAGGCTTGAAATGAGATTAGGTGGTAAGGCCATTTCTTGGTTTGTATACCTCCATAAGGTCTCAGGACCCCAAAATTGACATTGAGGTTTATGATGTCATAGGTAAATTTAATCACACAATTTTGGGTGATTTAACATGTGTGGTATAATTATGGATCAAGAAAATAGGGTCCAAAGCAAGGAGGCCTAATTGAGAACTAATTCAAGAGAGAGAAAGGCAAAAATTGGGTTTCCACTCAGAGTCTAAAAATTAAATTTGACATGGATATATAAGGCCATATAGGGTCCTATAATATTCCATTTTTTGTAAATATAATCCATACAACTCCCACACAAGGAGATTTATAGGAAAAAAAGGTTACAAAGAAATTAAGGCTATTGAAGGCTTAATGATTAAAATGATTTCTTGGGAGTTGGTCCAAGAACCAAAATGGTTTGCTTTAGAAATAATAACATATTTTAATACCATTCATCTATTTTGGATGATTTAAATAATATTCACTTGAGTTTTAGGCCTCTTGGACCAATCTAGGCATAGGAAATGCAGAGTTACAAGACACCTATGCATATAATTGATGGAATGGCAGGTTAGAGGAGTTTCCTAAGGAATGGTAGATGTTCAATGATTTTTTAGGTCAATTTAAGTTTAATTAATAGTTTTAAATTCCATATGTCATTAATTTAATGCAAACAAGGGTAGTCTCTAAGATGTTAGTCAAGGTTTCAAGCAAGTTTGTAACTCTTATGCCACTTGGAAGGTTTAAGTTGATTCAAGAGTGAGACATATGGCCTTAGATTTTTGTTGGACTATCTCATAACTCTTTTTCTAGTTGTAACTCTCATGGACACTTTTTGAACATTTTATATCACACCTCTCTTTATTCTCTCTCACATTCTCTATATATTGTACCACTTCATATTTGAAATGTATCCTCCATTTGGGTATGGAAAAACCCTACCCATTTATTTTACCTTTTATTAATAAAATAGATGATGTTTTACATCATTCTATGACTACATGCAATGATGAATATCTAAATGGTTGATCTCATCAAGTGTAGATGTATGCCACCTTATTTATGTCCTATTTATCTTGCCTCATGTGGTTGTTTCTCTATTGAAGGTTGTAGTTGGTGTCATCAAGGGTATCTTATGGGTTTTGAAGTGGAATTAGTCTTCCCTCTTAGCCTGAAAATGCCTTACCCTTCTACAAAACATTGATGTAATATGTTTAGTCTAAGATGTGTGTATGTTCATGTTATCTTGTAGGTATTAGTGTATTATGCAATGTGTGGTATTGGTTAACAAAGTTTTATACAGCACCACTATAGTTAGGTTTATTTCAGTTCTTTATCACCCTTTTCAAAGCAAGCAAGTAGTTAGAATGATCCTAAGTGATTCATCAAGGGGAGATAGCCCCAAAATCTAGAGTTTTACCCATACTATAGACAATCCATAGGTCTAAGTGTAATCCCATGTTTAAAAAAATTTTGAGAGGCATGAACAACTTTCTCCTAGGGTGAAAATTTTGGTTATAATAATTATCAGTACATGACCATGACATAATGATACAAGCAATAGGCACACCTTGGTATTTAGAATTAAATACCAGTAATGTGTATAATTAGAACTATATAGCAATACAAAACTAAAATGAGTTTACATGTTATAAAATATCTATATTATCAACTACTATTACAAACATTTAAAACATACCTTCATCACATTCATGCCAAATGTTTAATCCATCACCAATAAGTCATGCTTCCAAAATCTCAACAACCATTCCAATTTTTATGGGAGTTGGATGCCCAATACAAATGAGATTTCCCCATCCCCATCAATCTCACCCCCATTGTATCCCTAGTAGACAAACCACTTGTCGGGATTTACTAATGCCTAATCTGAAACACATTATTCATCATTGGGACTATATACATATTTTTCCTCCTTGATTAGGCATTCTCTATTGTATATATCATTCTTACTTAGGAAAACATCCTGATGTGTTTCACCTTTAAATAATACAAGTTTCTCATGCACCATCTTGTAGTGTTTAATATGGATAGCATTAGGAGACATTCCCAAAAATATTAGCCTATGAACCTATTCATTTAGTTTGGGGCTGATGTAAGGATCAAAAAAATATTTCTTTCCCTTGAATTGTTCATATTGTTGGTTATGGCAATGATTGCATTCATTATCTATGTGTTCCACCTAATTATATGTGAGAAAAAAATGTTCAAGTCTAATGACCATATGGTGTGTGCTTAAATGACACTAAAAACCACACTGTATATGTATTTGGCCTAGCTAGATACCCTTTCCTAACTTCAAAAATACATACTTTTCTTTTGCCATGGCATCAATTTCACAAAAAAATTCAGGCCCATATGAACACCAGTATTTGTAGGAATATTTTAAACATATCAAGTATATATAAATTTAAAATCCACTACATAAATGACACATGAATGGAACATAACAACATATTAATAGAAACCCACTTATTGTCTAAAATACAAGGTTACTTACATAACATATTCAAAGGTAGCATTGATCTTGCTCTACTTTCTAGGAATAAGTGATTTTTCATGCAATGTGAAACACAAAAAATTATAGGTAATGACTCACTTCTTTATTCCCCTTTCATGAAGTCGTCAACCCTATCACCATCCACCTAATCAACCCATCAAAGACGTCAGGAAAAAATTTCCACTTGATATTACTATAGTTGAATGGATCCTTGTTGGGATTTTGCAATGGGAGTTATATAATTTATTCCCACATTTTCACCATTTAATCCAGCCTATAATAATAACATTTAATTTAACTAATACATAATACACATATCATAAATATTAGTAATGAACTGCATAAAACATTAAAATAAAGAAGTTAAATCTTTATTTTGTGTCCTTTTTAAAAGGTAGGATAAATTATCTTTGTTTGCTACTAGAGAAGAGAATATAATTTTGTTATAAAATTCATCAAACACTTATATAGAGGATGGTTTGTCTCAATGTTGGATGTATACAAAGTGCATAGATGTTTAAAATAGTTTTAGACCTATACGCTAATCAATAATGCAAGTGCACAATGTTGATGAATAAGGAAAGGGCACCACTCATATTAGGCTATTCAATCTATTAAGATATTTGAAAACTATAGTGTATTAGGCACTTTATTAGTGGAATTTAATATTGTAAATATATTAGGCTCTTAATTAGTTTCGAATATCCAAACTTTAATAGTGCTTGGAAAATGGAGAATAAATGGTTTATTTTAAAATCATTATCATTATGTAGTTTATAAAAGACTACATGAATGTTACCCATTTTAAAGTGAAAAGGTATTTTCCAATTGTTTAATTAAATATCAAAATTTTCATAGCTACTACCTTGTGGGAAGAAGTGGAATCTTTATTTTATGTCATTTTGTAAAGGTAGGATAAATAATCTTTGTTTTTTACTAGAGAAGATAATGGAAGTTTGTTGGAAAATACGTAAAATGTCTACATAGATGATGGAAAAGGATAATTTGGGTATTGTATAGGAATAAGCATCCATTTTATATTCTTAATTATTCTATATGCTATTAATATCATGGAACAGTTGGGCATTCTATTGATCATGAATATGTAAAACAAGTTTTTCAATAGTCTAGTAATTGTTACAACCTATGATATCAGGGTGGTTATAAACATGGTAATTACCAAATGTTTATAATTTGATTAGAATGAACAAATATTATAGTAGGGATCTCTTTTGATGGAATGTTTATGGTGAGCCACATCCAACTAGTAGCTACAATGATCTGGTTGACAGCCTCTTACCTTTTATTCTTGATTCACCTTCATTTGTATCTTTTTATAGTTACTGACATAAAATTATAACATTTTTAATGATGAAATAATACAATCTATAAATGATAATTAATTAGTAATGTGTACAAAATTTTTAATGTTGATTTCATTTAAACAATGTTTACACATTGAATATATGATAATTAGGAATATCCTATAGATGCACAATGGAAATATAATAAAATAATCATTAAAAAATATAATAATTATTATAAAATTAAATTATATCCATGATAGTTACATACATAACATTATAACATATAGTCATCATTGCATAAGCACATCATAATCAAAAGATCATTCAAATAACATAACATCATTGCATAGTCAAAACAAAGTTTGTTTTATTTTTATTGAAATATAAAATATATCCTAAAATAATGTTTTTGGAATTCAATAAACTTTACATCATGTCACAAAATACAATAGATATTAGTATTTATTAGCAACCCAAGTTGTAACTTGTTGAAGTAAATTGTTCAAATCTCCTTCAAACCTGGATTAACATTGTATTGATCTACAAGTTGTGGGATACATGTAACTTAGACCAAACCTCTAGATTATGAGGCTATCTCCTCTAATATATCAAATTGAATCCTTTTCCTAAATATAATTTTCTTTGGGGTCAAAAAGAGTTAAAAATATAACTAAAATGGAAAACTATACTAGTGATGGTGATGCACCTAATTTAATCATTCATCCACTTAATTTGAACTCCAACTAACACTAATAAGCAATGCAAATCATTAAATCTTACAACTCAAAGGGACTCCTATGAAAAAGTGTTTCACATAAAGGTGTCATCAAGTGATCAAAGCATGAGGGCAATGATGGAAGGCCTAATTTAAGGCACTAACTTGTCAATATCTCAATTCCAAGCTTAGTCACTCAACATAAAACACTATATATGAGATACATAAGATGATATACTAGTAACTAAGTGAGATTAGGACCTACTAAGGGATAAAATACTACCACATTACAAATAAAACTAATAAAAACACACTAAACCTATACCAAGGAATCTAAAATAGTCATTTTAATTATCTTAAGAGGTTACAAAGTTCAATCTTGGTAGAGTTTCCTCATGCCCAAGAGAGGGGTCCTAAAACAAGGCCTAAAATATTGAATATATAGAAGATGAGAGAATAATTATGGTGTATAGGAGAAGATAAAAACATCAATCTATAATTAACTCAAGTATCACTTCATTTACAAATATCTATAAATAGTCCTCAAAAAGCCTTTCTATGATTGATGTTCTTAAATGATCTTATGCATTGAGATGAGGTAGTTTAAGGTGTAGTTTACTGATTCTACCCCATCTTAAATCATGTTATGCCTATATATTTTTTAACAACTCTTGTACTTTTCCACTTAAGAGTCAGTTATGCATGTGATTACTCTCAAGGATCAGTTATGCATGTAATTGCCACTTAAGACAAGTTATGCATGGAATTATCTCTTAAAGACTAGTTATGTAGTGTGATCACTATCTCAAGGGTCATTTATGCATGTGATTACTATGCACTAACTAATCCATCAATTTCCCTTGACTAGCATTAACTTCACTTGATTGACCAAGTAGGTTTACTAAGCTAATTAGGCCTAGTAGCTTAATTACTAGTGTTTGATGGCCATAAGAACCTGCATGAAAATTTTAAAACTTATGAATAATTGAGTGTTAAACTTGAATAAATGTTCCACACCGTGAAATAGGTCTCCTTGAGCAAGAACCATCTACGAACTTATCAAATTAGGTGACTAGGTCACCTTGTCTTTCATTCGTATAGATAAGTTGATCAGAAGAAACCCACAAAGGGACTTACAAGAATGATCCTAATCATATGATGATTTGAAGAGGTATAACAAGTGTCAAGATTCACTCTCAAATTATTGGTACTTTCTCAAACTTCCTTGTACTTCTCTTTCTACACTTTTTCATTAAAAAACCTTATTTTTTGATAGGTTCATACACCATCCATATAAAAAATTGTCATGGACATGAGCCTCTCTAAGTGTGATAGATGATCTAGGTGGTATTCAAGTGATTTCAATCTATTTTTATGCCTTTTCCTTCAATTCTTCTCAATCAGATCTGTAGTAGGGTTTAGGGAGGGTTTAAGAGTGCTCAAGACTCTTAATGACGATTCATAAAGTTTGGGTAATGAATATCTAAACCAATGTCCCAAAACACTAGTATAAAAGACCCTATACCTTTACCAAAGTGCTTAACCTCTCATGCAAAATATTTATACCATGGTGAGCATGTGAAGTCACCTCTCAGAAAAGAAAATAGGATTTATGAGCATGTTTGGTGTTTTAAGGCCTAAATGATCAACCATAAAGTTTCCCATACAGCTCATATCAGTTAAACATCCTTAAAATAACCTAATGATGATGTTTATGAATATTTTAATTTCCCTCATGACATCAATTTGCCTTTTGCTATGCCCTCTTGATGGTATTATCCCATGAAGTCAATAGACAAGCACATATGTATAAAAAGGTTCTTCAATATTTTGACCTCATTATGATTTTAATATCTCTTTTCCATTGTATACAACATGAATAACCTATATAAGTTACTTTGGATCAATGGTATTAGCTTGAATGAGACATTCACCCTCTATCTTTACATATCCAACTTCTTATTTGGACCTCTAGACCTATCTACCTATAGAACTAGTCATTAAGACCTTTGTATATGGTTTTAGTAAGGTTTTTAGGGATTTTGAGACCCCATATTCCTTATTTATCTCATTATATGTGTAAATTCCTTTCATTTTCTTTCTTATAGGCTTAAATTAGCCTTATTTGGCCTAGTTTACATAATAAGTCTACTGCACATGCCAACCACTAGACTATCATGATGCTCAGGAGATTTATAAAGATCACTAACATCATTTCATGGCTCAAACACTTCACTATAATCCACATTGAGGCATATTTACTCCATCAGGTATGTTTTAGGGTTTTACAAGGGTTTTAGGGGTCCAAAAATTCTTAGCAATGATTCATATTGTATGTACCCCTAATTTAAAACCTATTGACATAGATGTAAAATATATTAACCCATTAAACAACCTTGATCAGCTTAATCTCCCATGCAAAATATCCATCAAGGTAGGTACATAGTGAAGTGGTGATTTGATTGGCTGTCTAGACTATGCAAGTAGAAAAAAGGTTCAGGAGCCAAAAAATGACAATTATATTGTATCTCCCTAGTTTAAATAGTGCCCTAAATAATTTAAAATACTCTACACACCATTCCAATGATCATCAATGTGAAGTAACACTTAAATTAGTTCAAAATGATGGTAGTGTTTTTTAAGGGTTTATGGCTTGTATACAATATGCTAGACCTCAAGGGCATATTGGCATGAAATTATGAGTTTTATATATCTCAAAAGACAAATTAGGAATAATAACCACATTTATCTTCCTTATAAACCCTTACATTAATTCAAAACCCTCTATCATATCTATTAGACCTCCAAAAAGTCCTCTTAGCTCTATCTCTAACTGTCAACAAACTGAGGTATGTCTATGAAAAAATAATGGATGTTTCCACTACCTATATGACCCTAAAAAAACCATTTAAACTTAAAAATACTCATGACCATAAATTTTACCAATTTTTTTAGCTATATCATGCTTATATAGGCCTTAAAACTCATTTTTTGCAAAACTAGCTAGTGGGTTGCTTGATTTTTCAATAGGTCTGTGACTGAGTTTTTGTATCACCTTTGTATTTAGGTCTAAGAATGATGATAAGGATTTTATTAGGATATAATATCCTTATTTAAATTATTCATATCCTCCTTATTAACTTCACAATCCTATACACCCTATTAAAGCACCATCTCTTCTCAATAGACTCCCAAACCTTACACCCTGCCAACACTAGCTATAGGAAAAGATTTCAAATTAAGAATTGTTATGCAACCCTAAGAATTATAACCACTTTTTTAGTGTTTATATTATTCTTCATGAGCTTCTCATTCATAATTTTTATTGAAATAGTTATTTTTTTTCCTATAGAACTCTTCACAGTCAAGATCACATAATGCATAAACATGTTAAGTGACTTAGAGCCTCATGTAGATAGTCAAGGAGTTCTTAATGGTGATATATTCATTATAATTCTAATATATATCACTCACTCATGTGGATATAGTTTTGTCTTTAAAATATCGACCACATTCTTCATTCTAAGGTTGATTGGGTCTACCCACAAGTGAATTAGGACTTCTCACTTTGCTACATTATATGGAGTTAGTCTTCATTTGTAAACATTCAAGGTAATATTTTTCCTTTGGGAAGGCTTATTGTATAGTTTCCTTGTCATTTTTTAGATATTTTTAACCTTATAAAAATAACCAAAACCCTATTTCCCCATCAAACACACTATTGAATCCAACCTTCTTGTTAGGTGGTTGTACGTGTTAGAGACCACCTTTATTATACTCTCTATGCTTTAGGATTTCATCTCCCACATACTTGAATTTTTTGATGATTTTTAATGTTTAATGAAGGCCCAATTAGTTTTAAGGGTCTCTCAAATAATCTTACCATTTTCCTTTAGGTTTGAAAATGAGTTTGCCCCTCAAATAGACCTATAGATGCTTTGAGAAGGTATTGAATACACCTATAAATTTATTCCTTATCACATTACTAGCCTATTGTGACCCTCTTAACCCTATTTTGTCTCAATACTCCTTTTAAAATAATATATTTTTTCTCTTTTTACCGTTAAGACCAACTTATTCCATAAGTCATTGGTAGGTGTCTTAGGATCATCACTTCAATTCTTAGGTCTCTCTTGACATGCCCAAATGGCCTAGTATCTACCTCAATGGTCCTAAACTCTTCAATATTATATGAACCTATTCAAATATTCCAATTAGGTTCAAACATCCTTCATACCTATATCAACATGTTAGCTTGAAAATTTATGATTTTTAGATAGGCTTGTAGGTTATCTTAGGATGATTGACTGAAAGTTTATTGACTAATTCCTTAGACTATTAAGCTTTGAATGAAGTCCCAAACATGGATCAATAACCTTTAAAACTTTTATAACTCTCACTTATGCATATATTCCATGATCTAACCTTCAAAATTATTGTCTATCATACCTTCATGATAGTTTTAGGTGATTATGTAAGGTTCTTTTATACGAACAAAGGTGGAATTAGACCTTGATAAGGTCAAAAAACATTGTTAATGAAATTATCATTCATTAATTTCAACTAAGGGAGATCTTTGAAAAAATGTCTTTCAATTAAATATCCTCTAGTTTCTTCCATACATCACTTCATGAAGCATATTCTTGATTGTACTTGCCTTGGCTATAGGTGATCATTCATCTCTATTTTAGTAATGTGTAGGGTTGAATAATCATATCTTAATAGCCATAATGGTTTATAGAATTATTCACTCATATTTGATATTGGATCCATGAGGTTAATGTGAATTAATGGTGATATGACTAATGGAACATGGAAAACATTGAATGGAGATGGAGGTGGAACTTTTACAATGGTGAATGATATTGACAAAGCTATGAAAATGGTATGAAACATAAGGGGAGTGGAAATACTTATGAATCAAATTTCAATACCATATTGAAGGGTCATAATCAAGAATAATCATATACCTTAACAATATATATAAAAAATTGTGCTTTTAAAGAAGGTATACATAGTGAAAAAGAAACCTAAGAATCTGCTAATAACATTAACATATGCTAAAATACCTTAATATATGATAAACTAAGAGTATGAAAGTGTTTAAATAATGATTGGTGATATCTAGGCTATGAATCTTGTTGTAAATTTGAGAAACATAAGGATTGGACATATTGACAATAATGATATCTCTCATAAAGTCACCAACTATGTTTTGACATCCTGAAACCACCATGAACTATACAACCTATCCAAATTGCCTGTAGACTAAAAATTTGGTAGTTATTTATCTTCTTGAGATCCATATGACCTCACATATGTATAAATAAGTTTAAAAATGTCATGTAAATGTGGTTCAAACTCCTGAAAAACTCCATAAACTTCCATTTTTTATCACCATGCTCAGGAGAGGAGAAAACTCAAAAAAATGGTTTCCTACCTAAATGAAGGAGCCATTGTGAATGCCTCAACCTGTAAAGTATTTTCATAAAGGAGAGAGATCCAAATTTAAAACCAATCCCAAAAGATTTAATCTCTCTAATACCCATTCTTATACCCAAAATTATAGATTTTGAAATTCTCTCTGATGGTTTTACCATCTAAAAACCTAAAGGTCTCTCTTGAGTTGTAAAGAAACTAGGTGGTGTTTAGGAATCAGTTTTGAGATTATTTTAAATATTTTTGTCATGAATATTTTTTGTAACACCTATCATGAACATTTTTCAAATTCATATCCTCCATTATATGTAAAATTTCATACAAATCCATACATCTTGCATGAAACACATGAAAATAGCCTTTCTCTTGCGTTTTCTTCACACTTTAAGCTTTGAACTACCAATTTAGGGCAACACAAGGAAGATTAAGAGTAATTTTGCATATAAAAACAAATAATAAATATTTTTAAATAAAAAAGGAGTTATATTTGACACATGGGATCTCTTTAGAAAGTAAAGCTATGCTTTAGACTTGAAGAGGTGATAACTCCAAAGCATGAAACATTTGAATTGAAGCAATGACATGAATATGAAGGTGTTTAGAGATATTATTAACGAATTAGGGGAATTTTTACTCAAAATTTATCATTTAAATAACCAAAACCTTTACTTCTAGGCAATATACACATAGTATACCACCATGTAGAGGTTTAGATCAGTGCCATGAAAATTTTCAAGTTATAGTGGTTGGAATTTGGCCTTGGTATGCCAAAATTGCCAACAATACTATAACAACAAATATGAACATTATATAATAAATAAATTAAAATGGGTGCACATCAATAATGATGTCATGCAACCCAAAATCAAACACATTATCAAAATATTATTTTGTAGACACATCTTCTAAATTAGGCATGCCTAATGCATCCATACTCACTTCCCTTATTTCATTTTTTTCCTCCCATTATGTTCCTTTTTCAAAAGATTTATTTGCACAACATATGTGAATATCCTAAAAACACCCATACAATAAAGTGACGTCCTCATGTAATTTACTAAAAATACCTCTAGGAACATTCCTTTCCCCTTTCATCTTTATAACATCTTGAAAATAAACCTCCATAGAAACATCTCTTTTATTTCACAAATATAAACACAATCTAATCTTGTATATTAAATCAAGGTAATGGGCATAATGTAGAGAACCTTCATTAGATAGTAATATACCATAATGCCTTATGATTATATTTTTAAAACTAACATGTATTTCATCTAAATAGCCCTTCTTTTCAATCAATAAGTAACCAATAAACACATGTTTTTCACACACATACTACAAAAATTAGTAATGAACTACATAAAACATCAAAATATGAAAATTTAAATTACTTCAATTATATGCATGCAATGGTTAGTCATATACATCAAAATCAAGAAACATGACAACACCCCTTTAGCTTCATTTCTTGTATCTAATATTAAAATACTTTGTTTTGCATGTATTGTTCCATTTAACCCCTTTTGAGTACTAAAAATAAGCTATGAAATGCACATTCAACATCACAAACATATAATACTTGATTCTTCCTTTGAAATATATTACCAAAATGCTCTTCATTCCACCTCCTAGCTTCCCTTTTTACATTTTTTAGTTTTTGGGATATAAAAGGGTATAGATTATAAAGAGGGATTTTAAAGGACCCATAAAAAGAACTTTCCATTGAAACTAATCTTAATGTATTTTAGATCATTTTTCATGGGTGTTAAAAAATACATTAAGATTAGTTTCAATGGAAAGTTCATTTGATGGGACCTTTAATATCCGTCTTTATAATTTATACCCTTTTATATATGCAATGATAGATAATGTTATTATTATGTATATTATTTTTTTAATTTCCCCCTCTTCCCAACTCTACCTCTACCCCTTGTCCCTCCCCCAACTCCCCTTTGCTCACTCCCTCCTTCCCTTATTCCTTTCTTCTTTTATTTTATGCGGATAATGTTATTATTTATCATTTGTATTCCATCTAGATCCTCCACTTATGTTGCTAGTATTTATTCAATCATTTATTAGATGCATTACCTCTAATTTATTTGAGTTTACCATTTTATTTTTGTTCATTTATCTAGATCAATCATCATGTAAAATTTTTATGCTTATCATGTAATATTAGTTGAACATTTGTATTATTATTGATTTAATGTTTTATTTTTATATGTAGCTAAAGAAGGATATGGTAGGCTAATCTCAAACCCAATATTTTATAATTTTATGTTGCTTGGTTTAGGAAGAATTATATTTTGGTGAAGGCATCTTCGTATTGGAATTATGTCCTAATTTTCCTATAGATAATATGTGAGATACCTTCAAGAACTTATTCTAAACTTTCCCCCATGCCTAGAGTGCATGGAAATGAATTTATAACATACAACACCTCCAGGGGTTTCTTAATCATAGGGGGAGTGATCCTTAGACCTTGAGCATAATTCTTATAGACATTTCTCCTCGAATTTCTCCTCTAAAAACACCACATCAACAACATATCCACTCTTACAATTACTTATTTACCCCTCCCCCATAATTAAGGATTTTTATCTACTTCTCATGGAAAGACCATTGTTGGGATTTCAAGGCAATGTTTCTAACATAGGTTGTTGTGGACACATGTGATTTTTCCCTTGTCATTTGGGTAGGGAGTGCTTATTCCTTTAGCTATACATAATGGTTAGGTGGATGGATGGTATCAAATCCAATTTTGGGGAATCCCTCCACTTGGATGAAACCACTTCCTTGGGATTATATTCCTTTTGGCACTGTTGTTTGTCCCTAGTGTGGTTGTTTAATGTTATACCTTAATATCCTTTTCTTGTTTACTGTTAAAATTTCATTGATGATTTTGATTTGTATACATACCAACCGGCCACCTTTTTATTGCAAACCTTATGACTTATTGTATGTATGTATGTATATATGTACACATACATATGTACATACATAAATACATGCATAAATATGTAATTGATTAATAGATATGATGATATATACTTTAGGGGAAACTCTCAGTGAACCACTCCTTAAATTTGAAGATTTTGAAAATATTAAAAGGTTGAGAATATAATATAAATTAAATAATCTACTAATTTTTCAAAAGAATTATTACACCATAAATTTAAAACTTTATTAGTAAAACAAACTTAAAAAGCAATTTCAATTAATAATATAGATTATACATAATTATTATTATAAAAATGAATGGCATGGTTTAACACTCCTTTCAAATGGATCCAAAGGAAAGAAAAAGATCATTTCATTTATAAAAAGTTTAAATAACTTTTCAATTGATAAAGATTTAAACAAATCCTAAAATAAATATAATATAAACCCTCGAGGGTAACAAGAGAACAAATCACAAGTGACAGGGGAGTAAGCAATGCTAGTGGAGTGAGATCATCATTTGGTGACCCACTCTAGCCCCAACCACCACTAATGAGTAGATTCCCATTAGATGGATCCATAGTATCAGGAAGTGACAACCATACATTATTTTTCTTATCCATATTTTCATCATATACTATCCCATGCATAAGATAGGGAATAACCAATACAAGTCGAGGAAACTTTCCTTAATAACATATAAATTTGATTAAACATTAAAATGAAAGAAAATTAAAAATTATATTTAATAGGTAGGGATGGCTCACAAATTCTAGATATCTCTACTTCCTTCCTAAGCAAATGTTATAATCTCATTTGTCTTTTGAAGTTCAACCATTCATATGAAATTCATTCTTTACAAATAAAACAAAAGTTCATTTTAAGGTCTATTATACTAGTGCCCTATTTATAAATTTTAGAGTAGTTTATAGTGCATGAGACAAATAGGTACTCCAAGTAGGAAGGAAACACTAGTATCCCTCTATCTATAAGTACATACATTAGCTTAATAGAATGGGATCATCCCCTTTTGTAGTTTTAAATTAGAAATGTGAAAATACACACCATTTTCAATGTTATCATGGATCTAGAGATTTATAAATTAAATTGAATTTGATTTTCCCCTTTGTTGATGATGCATATTTAGATCACCAAGGGAAGTTATGTTTGTTGTAGTATGTGGTTGTTAAGGTGTGGAGCCTAAAAGCTTCACCAAGGAGCGCATTATCAAAGTTGTAGGTTTACACAGTCATCGGCATCAGTCAGGAGCGATCGACATCGGTCAGGAGCGACAGACGTTGGTCAGGAGCAATTTAAGAGACATCAACATCGGCAGGGATCGGCTGATGTCGGTCATAGGAAAGTAGGTAGGAACCGGCATCGGTTACCTGTGCATCCAAAAAGCTATTTTTGTGGACAGAATCAAGTGTTTGCATGATGAGATTAAGTTGTAGTCTTAAGTCCACGTCTCTATTATTAGTAAGACTATTTTTAGAGCCTTTGTTCAAGAGGCTTAACTGTTGGTTGTAAATGCATGCTCAAGTTTCCTAATTCTATATGTAGGAAAGATCTTCTTAGCTTATTGTAGTTCATTGTATGTGAATGTTGAAGAACAGTACAGAATTGTATAGGTGAATCAATCCAAGTTGTTGGAGTTGATTGTACTTGAGAGAGAGAGCTCTTGAGGGAAAGAGATCTAGAGAGAGATCTGTACATCTAAGAGAGGTGTGGAAGAAAGAAGTTTCTTCAATTGTATTCCTTCTGTAAAGAGTTTAATATAATTTTTTAGGGTGGTTTCTTGTATCTCTTGTTCTTTGCTATTTATCATTCTAGTTACTTATCTATCTGATTTAATTCCATGGTTTATTACTTTCATAAGTGTAATCAAATTGTTGGTTGATCCCCAACAAGTGGTATCAGAGCTTGGTTGCAGGTTCAGAGCTTGATATCCGTAAGTGGTATCAGAGCTCAGGTTCACTAACAGGTGGTTTAGATCTATGTAGTGTGTATTGATTATAGGTTACTCATAGAGGTTTCTGCAGGGATTTTTGTTTGAGTGGGAGAAGCAATGGCAGAAAAAAGTAAACTGAGAATGGAGAAGTTTAATGGCAAAAATTATCAACATTGGAGAATGCAGATAGAGGACTATCTGTATCAGAAAGATCTATACTTACCATTAGGTGGGATTGCAAAGAAGCCCACAGACATGGATGATGAAGAATGGGAAGTTCTTGATAGAAAGGCTCTGGGGTCTATAAGACTGAGGCTAGCATTTATTGTGATATCTAATTTATCATAGGCAAAAACAATGGTAGAGTTGATGACTATTTTAGCAAATTTGTATGAAAAACCCTCAGCTTCTAATAAGGTATATCTTATGAAGCAGTTATTTAATTTGCGTATGCAGGAAGGTGGATCTGTATCTAATCACCTGAATGATTTCCATGGTATTGTAAATCAATTAAGTTCAGTCAATATTGTGTTTCATGATGAAATTAAAGCTCTTTTAATATTATGTTCTTTGCCTGAAAGCTGGCATAGCTTAGTAATGGCAGTTAGTAATACTGCATCTGCTTCAAATATTTTAAAAGTAGAGGATGTTGTTAGTGTTATCTTGAATGAGGAAATTCACAGGAAAAGCACAGAGGAAACATTAGGGAACACTTTAAGTTTTGAGAGTAGGGGAAGGCAAAAAGAGAAGAGCAAGAGGAGATCAAGATATAAGTCTAATGTGAGAGGTAGATCCAAATCCAGAAATGGCAGGAAGCCACAATGCTGGAATTGTGGAAAGATGGGGCACATAAGTAGAGATTGCTGGTCAAAGCCTAAGGAGGACAATTAGCACAAAGGAAAAGAAGAAGCAAAGGTTTCGGGTATTACACAAGATGCTTTAATATTATCTTTGCATAATAATATAGAATCTTGGGTGTTAGATTCTGGTGCATCTTTTCATGCTACCCCTAATAGAGAATATTTTAGTGACTATATCCATGGAGATTTTGGAATAGTGTATCTAGGGGATGATGAGCCTTGTAAAATTATTGGCAAAGGTAAAGTGCAGCTAAAAATGTAGAATGGAAACACATGGGTGTTGAGAGATGTGATGCATGTTCCCAGCTTGAAGAGAAATTTAATTTCTTTAGGAAAGTTAGGAGATGAGGGTTGTATAGTAACTCTCACAGCTGAATCTTGGAAGGTGACCAAGGGTGCACTTGTTATGGCCAGAGGTAAGAGAGTAGGTACTCTCTATTTATGTAATTGTGTTACTAATACTTCTCCTTCTGTATTATCTACTTCAGATGTGGATGCAAAATTGTGGCACTCAAGGCTTGGCCACATGAGTGAGAAGGGGATGTCAATTCTTAAGTTAAGAGGTAAGCTTTCAGATTTGAAAAGCATAGATCTGGAATTTTGTGAGCATTGTGTGTTTGGAAAATAGAAGAGGGTGAGTTTTCTCAAGACTGGGTCAACTAAGAAGAAGCATAAGTTGCAGCTTGTTCACACATATGTGTGGGGACCGGCTCAAGTTGCTTTTATTGGAGGATCACAGTACTATGTTTCATTCATATATGATGCTACAAGAAAGGTATGGATCTATTATATTAAGAAGAAATCTGATGTATTTGAGACTTTTAAGATTTGGAAAGCTATGGTTGAGAATGAAACAGGCAAAAGATTGAAGTGCCTGAGATCTAACAATGGTGGTGAGTTCTAAAACTATAAGTTCAGAGATTATTGTTATATGCATGGAATCCGTAGGCAAAGGATGGTTCCAAGGACACCTCAATAGAATGGAATTGCTGAAAGGATGAATAGAACAATAATGGAGCGTGCAAGGTGTATGAGATTGCATGCTGGTTTGCCCTTAGAGTTTTGAGTAGAAGCTGTTGACACTGTAGTGTACCTGATTAACAGAGGACCCTCTACAGCTCTAGATGGTGGAATTCTAGAAGAGGCATGGACAGGTAAAAAGGTAGATCTCTCATATCTCAAAGTTTTTGGTTGTGAATCCTTTGTGCACATTGATAAGTAAAATAGAAAGAAGCTAGATGCTAAGTCTATGAGGTGCACATTTATTGGCTATGGCTCAGATGATTTTGGTTTCAAATTTTGGAATCTAGGAACTAACAAGATAATTAAGAGCCATGATGTTGTTTTCAATGAAAAAGTGATGTATAGTGATCAGCTGAAGAAGTTGAATCATTTTGGGTAGAGCAATGGTGAATTGGATGAGGTGACGGTCCAAAATGAGCTCATGGGAAAAAGAAATAATCACTCGCAGGAAAACACAGAGACCAACATCGATAGGTCAGGAACCAACATCGGCATAATAGAAACTGATGTCGACAATGAAGAGACCAACGTCAGTAGGATAGGTACCAACATCGGTCAGGAAGAACCAACATCGGCCAGTAACAGGCCTGGAAGTGACCGAGGTCAGTCACTGTCAGAGAATTTGGGAAGACAGCGTGTTGTGAATGAGTCTCAGATGCCCATCAAGAGGTTAGAAAGGGTAAGTAAGCCTCCAATTAGATATTCTCCTTCATTATTCTATGTATTGCTAACTGATGGAGGAGAACCAGAGAGTTTTGAAGAAGCATTATAGGTGGAGTCCAAGAGTCAGTGGGAGTGTGGCATGGTTGAGGAGATGGAGTCCTTGAGAGAGAACCAAACATGGGATTTGGTTGAGTTGCCAGTCGATAAGCGGACACTAAAGAACAGATGGACCTACAGATTGAAGGAAGGTGAGAATGGATAGATGAGATATAAGGCCAGGTTGGTAGTGAAAGGATTTGCACAAAAGCCAGGTATTGATTTTGGTGAGATTTTTTCTCCTGTTGTTAAAATGACTTCTATACGGGTTGTATTGTCTTTGGTTGCTATTGAGGATTTGCATCTTGAGCAGCTAGATGTTAAGACAGCATTTCTTCATGGAGATTTGGATGAGGAAATATATATGGAACAGCCAAAAGGATTTGAGGTCAAAGGTAAGGAGAAGTTAGTGTGCAGATTGAAGAAAAGCTTGTATGGCCTCAAGCAAGCTCCTAGACAGTGGTATTTGAGATTTGATAGGTTTATGACTGAGCATGGCTACAGTAGGTGTCAATCTGACCATTGTGTGTATTTTAAGAGATTGGATAATGGTATATATATTATTCTGTTGTTGTATGTAGATGATATGCTAGTTGCAGGATCACACATGTAGGATATCTCTGAGCTTAAGGTGAAATTACCTCAAACGTTTGCCATGAAGGATTTGGGAGTAGAAAATAAAATCCTTGGCATGATCATTAAGAGAGACAAGAAAAATCACGGGTTGATTTTGTCTCAAGAGGATTATGTGGATAAGGTGTTGAAACGGTTCAATATGCAGGATGCAAAACCGGTAAGCACACCTTTGGCTGGACATTTTATGTTGAGTAAAGAACAATGTCCTAATTCACATGATGAGGTAGAGTACATGAGTAGAGTTCCATATTCTTCAGCAGTGGGGAGTTTAATGTATGCAATGGTGTGTACTAGACCAGATATTGCCCAAGCAGTGGGAGTTGTAAGTAAGTATATGGCCAATCTAGGAAAGGAACATTGAAAAGCAGTTCAGTGGATCCTTAGATATCTGAGAGGAACCAGCAGTAGGAATTTGTGCTATGGAGGTTTAGATACTTCTCTACATGGTTATGTAGATTCAGATATGGCAGGTAATTTGGATGGCAGGAGGAGCACCACAGGATATGTTTTCACTGTAGGTGGAACGGTAGTTAGCTAGATATCAAAATTGCAAAAGGTTGTTGCCTTGTCAACTATAGAAGTAGAGTATATTTTAGCCACAGAGGCTAGAAAAGAGATGATATGGATGACACGGTTCATGGAAGAGCTTGGAAAGGAGTAAGAGAGTTGCAGACTATACAGTGATAGTTAGAGTGCCATTCATTTGACTAAGAATTTAGCCTTTCATTCAAGAACAAAGCATATACAGCTTAGGTACCACTTCATAAGACAGGTATTGGAGGATGGTGAGTTGAAGCTAGAGAAGATCCATACAGATAGGAATCTTGCTGATATGTTAACCAAGCTGGTTACAAAGGAGATGTTGAATCTTCATTCAACTTCTGTTGGTCTTCATGATTGAGTTGAAGATGGAGGAGCTAGTAGATGTTGTTGTACAGGTACTGGTGCAGCTTTTTATCTCCAAGTGGGAGATTGTTAAGGTGTGGAGCCTAAAAGCTTCACCAAGGAGCACATTATCAAAGTTGCAGGTTTACACAGTCACCGGCATCAGTCAGGAGTGATCGATGTCAGTTAGGAGCAGTTCAAGAGACACCAGCGTTGGTAGGGATCGATCGACATCGGTCACAAGCAAGCAGGCAGGAACCGGTGTCAGTTACCTGTGCGTCCAAAAAGTTATTTCTATGGACAGAACCGAGTGTTTGCATGATGAGATTAAGTTGTAGTCTTAAGTCCACGTCTCTATTATTAGTAAGACTATTTTTAGAGCCCTTTTTCAAGAGGCTTAACTATTGGTTGTAAATGCATGCTCAAGTTTCCTAATTATATATGTAGGAAAGATCTTCTTAGCTTATTGTAGTCCATTGTATGTGAATGTTGAAGAATAGTACAGAATTGTATAGGTGAATCAATCCAGGTTGTTGGAGTTGATTGTACTTGAGAGAGAGAGCTCTTGAGGAAAAGAGCTCTAGAGAGAGATCTGTACATCTGAGAGAGGTGTGGAAGAAAGAATTTTCTTTAATTGTATTCCTTCTATAAAGAGTTTAATACAAGTTTTCAGGGTGGTTTCTTGTATCTCTTGTTCTTTGCTATTTATCATTCTAGTTACTTATCTATCTGATTTAATTCCACGGTTTATTGCTTTCATAAGTGTAATCAAATTGTTGGTTGATCCCCAACAGTGGTTAATGAGATGAAGATGATAGATCTAGATTTATAGGTCCTAATCAAATCTCTATTAAAGGCATCTCATGAGGTGTGAAAGGAACAAGTTATGGATTTACAGGTCCTAATTGAATATATGTAAGAGGATTCTTAGGAGGCATGGAGGAAACATTCTCCACCCTTGTGTGAATTGGTCTATCTTTATAAAATTTATGTCCAAAATAGGTGAATACAAATTAACAATATGTCATTATTGTGATCATGAACAAACCCCAAAAATTCCATGGACTCAATTGGTCACTATCATTTCCCCCTCTCTATATAAAATACTACTCTCATCATTATAGGAAGATGAAAAAGGAGTAGGACCAAACCAGTGCCTACGAATCTCATCTACCTCTATTTTGTTTTGGGTAATATTTAGAACTATAGTTGTGATTTCTGGAAGCATTGGACATCCTTTGGAAAATAACTACACCATACCATATAAAGATTTAGAGTGTCGTTCAAAGTAGGGAGATAAAAAGGGGAAGGTAACATATTTCTTATACAAATCAACATAAAAAGATAAAGGCTTCATTGTAAAAAATAATATTGTCTTAATTCCCATTATCTACCATTTTTGGATGATATTTATAATGCTCATAGTTCATAGATAATTATGTCTTGTAGATTTAATTAAAATCATTTCACTTCATTTTGACTCAAATCAAATTAAAGTATTGAATATCTTGCCATGAATACTTACAAATATAAATCCTTCCCTATAGAAGGGTCAACCCACTATATAAAATTCACCATATTGTTGTGACATAATCATGTGAATATATGGAGTCTCATCAACTATAGCACCAACTGTCCCATTCTTGAGTGTATCAATATAGTCTTGTGGGTAGACAAGAGATACCAGACTATTTTCATCAATTTTGAGCTCATAGGTAAGATACTATTTAATAGATGAACTGTTCAAATGGCCTATATATGCATTGTTTATTCTCAGTGTGTCTATATCTTGTATTAATGGAGAATTTTTTTGAATAGTGATAATAGATGTGAGGTTATCTATAGAAGGAGATATAATGTTATTATTCTCTAAATTTTCTAGTGATTTTTCTGGAATTTGTATTCTAGCCATATTTTTCAATTATGTTTCTATTATTTATTATATCATTAACCAAAATTCATTATCTATATATTATGGAAGTATAATTTTATATTTTTGATTCATTTTATCTGGATCAATGGACATGGAAAATACTGAAGCTTATCATGTAATATTAGTGGGGAATTTGTCCTGCTATTAATATAATGTTTTATTTTTGTATGTATATAAAGAAGGAAATGGTTTCTAATGAGTTATATTTATCAAGTTTGATGATCCATAAATATTCCCTATTACTAATTAATTTCCCAACTAGATGAAACGAAATTTTTAAAAATATTATGTAGAACAATGTAGGAAAAATTTAAAAATTTGTTAGATGAAAAACATGTGGTTAGATTACAATGAGAATAATGTGGTAAGGTCTAAGGTTATGTGCATCCAATTTGATTCCTTCCCTATGTTTTACAAACTCTAAAATATTCCAACAATGTAGTGAGTTGAAGAGGGATGAAACAAGGGAAATTAAGACAAAATGCATAGGTGTTTTAATATTTAAGTCTCGCCTACCTTGGTAATAATCTGGATGGTTGATGATGGGGTAGAAGCATGTGGCAGTGGGCCTAGAGCATCACTAGCAGTTCTAATTTTCTTAATTATGTTGAGCTACAAATAGTTAGTGGAGGTAGTTAACAAATTTTCAAAGTTATTGGCATTAGTGGACCCACCATCACGCACCCAATTTTATGTGTGTTAGTTAAGCTCACCCACTACTAATAAAATTATAAATAAGCATTTAAAATAATTATATATGTAATGCCAATATATTATAAATGATATATAAGAAGGGATTATTGATGAATGTGAAAGGATATATAATTTTAATATGAAGGGTGACTGAGGAAGTCATGTGTATTGGAAAAAATGTTAGAATAAATAAAATAAGAAGAATGTTCAAAGATTATGGAACATAGGCTTGGCTAGAGATATAAATCTTGAAATGTATTTGATCTCAAATATTATTGAGTGGATGATTCAACATTATAAATTATATAAAAGGGTCATAATTAGTAATTTTACATAAATTATAGTGTCTACTAATCTTGTGGACTTTTGTTTTAACTATTTAGGACTTAGTGAATGTAAATCCTATGTTGTTAAGGGGGTTGAGTATAGTAAATAAGGGTAGAAATATGAAATAAATAAATCCACTAATTTACAATATAATTGACCTAGTTTAACCTTTTTAAAAATAGAAATAATAATGTAAACAAGTACTTAGCCATAAAATGCCTGAAATGGGATATATAGATGCTACAAACTAAGACAGAGGATGATTTGAGTGTCACAGATAAGATCCAGGTGTCAAAACCTTTCATGGACAATAGTTCCCTAATTGGACAATAACACCATGTGGTGATAGTGTCCATATTTTAGTGGTAGTGTCATCTATGCAAAAGTATTTCAATATTTTGGTTGCACCTGTGTCTAGGTTTGTCAAACGTATTCCTATGTGCACAAGTTCTAGATCTATGTAGATGACTTGTTTTAACTAATTTTATGTGTAAATCCTAATCCTTCAAATTTCTAGGGAATCTGATTGACATAAGTAGTAAAGTGTGTTATTAGTGGGGTAGGTTAGATATCCTCAACACCTTATTATGATGAGATTTTCCTACATATCAATACTCTAAAGAGGGATTAAGACTGATGTAGTTATCCTCACCTAAGTGTTGGTGAAAGTACAAGTAAAACTAGTATGAATGTCGGTTGAGGTGTTTTGAATGTGATTGAGACTAGAAACCTAATTAATCTAAGCTTAGGAATGTTGTAGATGGTTGTATGTAAACTTAGGGTAAAATAGGGATTAATAACCTTGATTGTGCACTTGTTTTGAGTTTGTATGTGTAATTTGCATATGATTTCCCTTTAGTGGTTAGATGGATAGCATTCATGTATATATATTTTTATGGTGCTTGTGTGGGTCTTAAAAAAGGTCTAGGTCAATCCTAGGTGGGCTTAGATTGGAAAATATATCCATTGGTATAAAAATAAGGGAAAAGAATAATATCACCAAAACTAGGGCATTAGCCCTTTTATGGCATTAGTTTCTAGGTGGTATAACCTAAGGCACTAAGGGCCAAGATGTCAAGATGAGGGTCTATGACTACTTTAGGGATATTACGGACACTTTTGGCCTACACGAAGGTTTGATAGGTGTGAAAATAGGCCCTAATATAGGTTTATTGCTAAGCTAGGGATGGGTTGTCTCAAGTATCACTTTTA
This sequence comes from Torreya grandis, assembly GCA_037957365.1. Taxonomy (NCBI): domain Eukaryota; kingdom Viridiplantae; phylum Streptophyta; class Pinopsida; order Cupressales; family Taxaceae; genus Torreya; species Torreya grandis. Next base: position 2,494,285 of record JARHVA010000817.1, read on the forward strand.
GCACTTAAGTGTCATTTTTAGGTGATTACATTCCCCCCACTTTATTTTATAAATACATTAAATAAAAATGACTAGGATAAAGGAAAAATAAGTGTACTTGGACTTACCTAAGATGTAAAGCCTATGAATATGGATCTAAGTATGTGAATCATGCTCCATTGCATGTCCTATAATTGAAACATGAAAATATTATAAATTACTTAAGAGATATCAAAAGCAAAGGTAAAACTGAGTAAAGAGATAAAACTTATTAAAGAGACAAGATAGAGGAAAAGAACAAATACACCTCACTGTGTATGTGAAATAATGCATGTACCTAGTAACAACCTATATGTGTGCATTTAGATAGTGATCAATTGGTGAATAACATGGACTGAGATTACGGCTTTCTCAATTCCCATGTGTAGGTGGCTCAATAACTCAATCTAGTTTTGAATCCATCATTACCCACCCCTAGTTGGTGGATCATGACCTATGTATAGCTTGGATTGGAATAATGGTGTGTCCAACCCTCTTATGTAGGTGGCTTAAGAAATCAAGTAGACTATGACTCCATAATTTCCTACCCATGTGTAGAAGATGCATCTAAAACTAAAATTGCATGATGTAACTAGAGAAGTCTAACTAGAGACATGTAACTACAAATGTCAGTTTTATAGCCACTCAGGAATATTATGCAACTCTGGGACACTTAAGAATGCCAACCACTATATATGGAGTAATAAATGAATCTGGTGTGTAACTTGGAACATGGTGTCTAATGTATATAATTTAGATAATGACATGGAGTTTTTCATTAACTGGTATATACATGAGCATACAAAAATAATGTACCATATACATTCCCCCAAATCTAATATCTAAGTATATGAATTCTTGATTTAGTTGTAATAATATGTATCTAAGTATTTGAACTTAAAGGGGAATGATTGTGTCATGCATAACGCCCCCAATTTGAGAAAACTAGTATGAATCTATGATAAATTGATCTAAAACTGGTAATTTATAATTGAACCTATGTAAACCTAGATTGTACCTATTATAATTATCTATCCAATCTAGAATTTTTTGAAATTGAGGCTACTAGACACTAGCACCATATCTTGGTTAGTAGTGTCATGTGGCACTAGTGTCCCAGTTTGGGCACTAATGTCCAACTATTCTAATTTCTATGCAACTGTAATTGATCTTTATGTCACTATTTCCCACTATGTTTTCCTAAAACTATTTTTTGTATTCTATGCATCTGTGTTAAAAATGATACTCTGAGGGCATTTGGATAGCCTGATCTTTGTGATAAACCCCAATGAATGTCCCCTTTTTTTAGGGGAGTTATTGAACCTATGCACTAACTAACCTTAAAATAAGAATCTTTACAAAATGTGTGTTATTCAAAGCATATATGATACCTATGTAATAAACTAATATGATGTGCATACATAGTATTGGAATATAAGCTAATATGAGCATAAGTTTTTAGTGTATGTTGTATGTTAGATATAGCATTCATAATGTTTTTAAGATAGTTGTAATGATGTTTATGAATAAAAAATATGAGTAATAATTGAGTAGCTACCAAAGAGGATGGGGCATGATGTCCATTATAACACCCAATTAGGAAGGGGAGATGCATGGGGTCCCTCATGGCATCTAAAACTAGAGTGTATAATAAGTAGGAAACTAGTATCATGGTCATGGTGCATACAATAAATCATATATACATCACACATGAGGTACACAAAGTAGGCTAAGGGGCCATAATATAAGGGACATGGGCACATGTTACTGACTTTGAGAAATATTAAACGTATAAGGACAAGTTCAAGTCTGCATATACATACATGATCAAGGTTAGCTTAGAGCCACATGGAAGGACATGTTTAAATGTCCACATGAATAATCAAGAAGGCACACACAAGGATATGGGCACATATCCAAAGCATAAATATAATGAAAATAAGTGGCATAGATCATAGAGCAATGGTATATTCAAATTATCTCAAATAGAAGAAGCATAGAGACACAATTAAGTCTAAACTAGGAAATCTAGAAAGGAAAGTATGTATGAACATTTGGTACAAATTTGTATAAGAGATAAGATGTACATAGGTTGAGTCTAGAGTAGTAGTAGTTGGTAATAAATCTAAGTAGGTGTAGGAAGAAAATAAATTGAACACAAATTCCTTATATCAAAGAATTATTCTACATAATAATGTTATTTTATAAGATATAATAATGTTAAATCTATGATGTAGAGTTTATAAATATATAAACTGGCAATCAAAACTATGTATAGGGTGCCCCTAAATGGGTGAATGTATCAAATGAGGAACCCATATATCTATGTAAATGCCCCCAATGGGAAAATAGTATCAAATATGGATTTGTGTAGTGGACCTAAGTATTTTAATAATTTTTAATCACTCTATAAGAATGGGTGAAGCATGTATGTATGATAAAATTGACTATACTAAGATAGCTAGTATATGTAGTGTCTGGTAAAAATAAGACATGTAAACATGGAAATGCATACAATCTATCATTTGTATTTTTTGAGTAAGTATTTGAATTTTTTTTTGTTTTTGGCATTTTTTTTTTGTATTTTTTGGATATAAGTTATGTACAAGTAATATGAAAAGAGTTTTTATATATAAAATCTCCTTAGATGCATGATGTTCAATGGGTTTTTGATTGACTTGCCATCAATTAAAGCTAGACGGTATAATTTTGGACTAATATTTTATGTGACTAAGTATGAGCCAAGACAATGTGGTTTGAATTTTATTTTGTTTTCTTCTTTGGTGTTAATGATTCTAAAATTTTCTTATAAAACAAAATCGTTGACTTCAAATTCTCTTTTGTGAACACAGCTATTGTAGGTCTACTAGATTCATTTTTTATATGATTTGAGATGCTTTGTGGCTTGAATGCATGTGTAACCCAATTGTTCTAATTCATGGAGACATCTTTCTCTATATTAATCATTTGTAATGAGCCCTTTTAAGTTTACCTTTAAGGATGGGATTTATAATTCTAGTGGGATAATTGCTTATGTGCCATAAGCTAGTGAATGAGTAACTCATGTTAATATGTGATTACTAGTGCAGTAAGCCCATAATGCATAGACAAGTTGAGTGTGCCAATCATCACCAACTTTGGTAACTCTTTTTCTAATGATACAATTAATTATCTTGTTTGTAGCTTCTATTTGACCATTGTCTTGTGGATAGTCCAGAGTAGAGAATGTGTGCCAAATTTTATATTTAGAACAAAATTTCTTCACTATTTTATTCTTAAAATAAGTTTCATTATCTGTAATGGTGTTCATTGAGAAGTAGAATCAAAAAATAATGTTGGTTTTGAGAAAATGGCATATATCTTCTCCCTTTATGGATTATAGTGTAATGGCCTCCACCCATTTTGTAAAGTATTATGTAGCTATGAATGAATTTGTGACCTCCTACAGATTCTAGATTTATCTTACCAATTATATCAAAACCCCATAGCATGAATGGTCATGGGGATACTATGGGTTTTAGTTTTTGTGAAGGGACATGGTGTAGATAACCATGACATTGACATTTATCACATAACTTGGTGTATTCCTGACATTTTTGTTCCATGATTGACCAATAGTAACCTTGTCTATGTAATTTATGTGACATTGATTTACTTCTAAAATGGCCACTACATTCATTGTCATGCACTGATCTGATATCAAACTTAGCTTCCTCGATTGTCAAACATTAAAGTAAACGTCCCTCAAAAGATTGTTTGAATAATTCATCACCAATAATAATATATCGAATGGAGTTATATTGTAATTTGCACTTTTTATTCCTTATGAAAGTGTCTGGTGTAATAGACTTATGTAAAAAATAATATATATTAGATAACCATTTGGATGTTATTATACTATGCATGAACTAAAATAGTTAGAGCTATGAGGTCAGTATGGGACACTGATGGAGATTGTTATCATTTGATAGTGAATATAGTCTGGTATTCATCTATGTCAATGGGGATCGATGATTTTGAATTATCCATTGAATTGGATAGTTCTAACTATTTTATTTTAATTTTCACTTTTTATTCTTTATGAAAGTGTCTAGTATAATAGACATATGTAAAAAATTATAAATATTAGATAACCATTTGGATGTTGTACTCTGCATGAACTAAAATAATTAGAGCTATGAGGTCAGTATGGGACACTGATGGAGATTTTAATCATTTGATAGTGAATATAGTCTGGTATTCATCTATGTCAATGGGGATCAATGATGTTGAATTGGCCATTGTATTAGCATGACAATTGTCTTTACGTGGAATGTTTTCAATAGAGATGTTTTTAAATTAAGCATGTGGACATTAAACCATACTCTTGTAAGGAATGAGGCTTTCTTATTTGGTTTGGTAGATGTCTATAACTTGATTCACAATTAATTATGAATCCCCATAAACTTTAACTAATTTACTTTGGAGAGCTTGAGTTTCTTGAAGGCCTAAGATAAGGGCCTCATATTCAATGATGTTGTCAGTATATGAAAAATTGAGTTGGTAAGGGGTATTATGTACCCAAATGGGTCAATGAAAATAATTCCTACCCCAGCATCAAATGCACATATAGAGCCATCAAATAACATTGTCCATGTGTCATAATTGGTATTATATGTTATGAATTCATCATGAAAATCATTCATTGATAGGAATTGTGTCCAATAAGGGGGTTGATTCTAACTGATCTACAATTACTTAGAATTTTACTAATTTTTGTAAGATAATCTTGAGGTCAAATTTTGTGAGTAACATAACCCATTTTTCAATATAGCCTAAGATATGTGGTTTTGACATGAGTAACTTTAAAGAATCAACTTTTGTAATGACTTATGTCTAATTATTAATCTTATAGTGTCAGAGCTTCTGAATAGCGAATACAAGTGCCAAACAAATTTTATCTATTGTTGGATACTTTTTTTCATATTCAACAAGTGTATTATTGATGTATTAAATATCCCTCTCTTTATGTTGATCATCATGTTGTGCTAAGAGTGCACCGAGTGCATGATCTATTGATGAGAGGTAAAGGAAAAGTGGCTTTTCAGGTGTTGATGGTACTAGTACAGGTGGGTTTAGTAGGTACTATTTGAGTGTGTCAAAAATTTATTAACATGTGATATCCCATTTAAATTTTATATCCTTATTAAGTAATATAGTGAATTATTAAGTCTTATCTGCTAGTTGTGTCATAAAGCGACATATTTCCTGAATCTTGCCTTATAGGGAGTGAAGTTGTTTTAAGTTGGTAGGAGGAGGCATGTCCATTATGGATTTAAATTTAATTAGGTCAAAATCAATACCACATTTATATATTATAAATCCTAAGATTTTACCAAATGAAACCCCAAAAATGCATTTTTGGGGATTTAATCATACATTGTATTGTCCCAATCTTTCAAAAATTAGTCATAAATCCATTACATGGTGTTGTCACTATTTTGATTTTTAAAACAAGTCATTGACATAATCTTTGACTATCTTATGAATGAGATCATGAAATGCATAGGTCATTGTTCATTAGTATGTTTCTCATATGTTTTTAAATCCAAAAGGAATGATTATATAGTATAAAGTACCCCATAGTGTGGTAAAAGAAGCTTTTTCTAGTCTTTTTCAATGATATTGATTTGATTATAACTAGTGAAAGCATCCATAAAAGATATAATTCTATAGCCTATTATGGATTCCACTATCATATCAATGTTAGGTAGAGTAAAATCATCCTTAAGACATGTTTTGTTTAAGTCTTTAGAATCATAACAAGATCGGATTTGATTGTTAGGTTTAATAATAGGGACAATGTTAGCAACCCATTAGGGGTGAGTAACTGGTCAAATGAAACTAGCATCAAGGATCCTTTGCATCACATCTTTGACTAAAAGAGTAACCTTGGAGTGCATTTTTAAATTTTTTTATTGAACTAGTTTTGCATCAAGTTAGAATGTAATCATATGTATTGTGATTGAGGGATCAATGCCAAGCATATCAAAATAGGCCCAAGCAAAAACTTCATGGAAATATTTTAAAATCTAATGAATATTTGTATCTTCTTCTTTACACAGGGTAGTAGCGAACAATATGATATGATGATTAGTATCAATGTCATAATTGAATCTAGTTGTCTCTTCTTAATGTAGATTGATCCATTATGTATGGTGTTGTATGGATAATATCATCTTTGTTGAGTGAAATGTCATCAAAAACATCTGAATGCTCAAAAAATTATGCTTGGCCATTTATGGATTGAGAAAACCTATTATTATGATAGAAGTAAGGGAGATCCTTGTATGACCCTAGGAATTCTAAGAAAGCCCCATCATTAGAAAATTCATCAAAAGTAGGTAAATCTAGGGAAGTTGTATCATCGATAAGATTGGGGTAAACAACTGAGAGTGTATAAACATGATTTACCATATTATTTACCTGTCGAATAGGTTAAAAAAATTTATATGTTGATAAGTATGGTCAGAGGACATGGCATTATATGTATTATATTTATATCCAAGCCCTTGTCTACCTTGTTGATCATATGATTTAATGGGATTAAGACTTCCCTTTTCATTATTTATAAGGCCTTGTCCTATGTAACCCATTTTTTATAAATATCTCAATGTAAAAGGATAATTGAATCAATTATCCTATGCTCTGGAAGTGTCTGGGGGAGTTATACATGAATTTTGAATAGCATATTGGAGTGGTGTTGTATCAAAATCCATGTGATGAATATAATTGTGTGAAGGCTTTGTACGTTGACAATATTTAAATGGTTCTTTATTCATAAGACATGTATAGGTATGAACTTTGTATCTAAACTTTAAACATACATGTAAAGTGTATGGAACTACATGCATATCATGAATCCAAGGTCTTCCAAGCAAGATATTATAATTAAGATCATTAGGCATAAATTGATAACTTATAGGTAGTGTTCTTGGCCCTAATGTAAGGTTTAGTGTGATTTGACCCAAAAATTTATGTGGAATATTATTGAACCCTTTGATGTTAATATTAGAAGGATCCAAATCCTTACCATGTATATTAAGAAGCTAGATAAAAGAGATATTACAAATGTTTCATCTTGATCCATTATTGATTAAAACACATTTGATATCCACCACATTAATTTGTAATGCAATGTAGAGAGGAAAGTGTTGATCTATGATGTGCTAAGGTGGGAGATCTTCCTTTTCAAATTAAATATTCTCTTCATTCCATTTCATAGTATTAATTATAGAAGTAACATAAGTTGGCTCCATTATTTGAGGCACCTAAGTATCATGGAGTGATAAATAAAAAATGTATTTGTATGTGTTAAGACGTTGTAGGATATCTAAAATGGAAACTATGGTTGAATAAAAACTATTATGGTCAATGAAACAATAGCCATGGGTTTTTTGACCTGTTATGCTTCGACACCACATATGAATATCATAACCTAGATTGCAGGGTCTACTAAGAGCACAGAACTAGTAGTATAGGTGGAATGTATTTAGATGTGTGGGGTCAATAAGTAGGAGGGATAAGAGATACCATTTTTGTTCCCTTATGTATAGTAGTGATAGGTAAGGAATCAAAATTAACCAAAGAGTAAAATGCATCTAAAGGATACATGTTAATTTTAGATAATGATTTGGTATCTTATGTAATATATTCTTTATGTTTAAAGATTTTCCTCTTAATTGAATTCCATGTAAGAGAAAAATAACATGATAAATAAATAATGAAACATGACATGAATTTCAATTTATATGAAGCATCATGTATACATGTGTTTATGTCTTTTTTGATTTCATTCCAAATTAAAGGAAACAAGCATGTAAATGAAAGTATTAGACTTTGCATCAAAAAGTGATAAACTTCTTCTATCATTATTATCATGATTATAACAAATAAAATCATAAGATATATAGATCTAAAATCTAAATATGGGTCCTAGAATACTAGAAATATAAAAACTAGGGTTATCTAGGGTTAGGGTTTGTGAAATATTTAAAGTCAAGTTCACCAAATGTTTTAAATTTATAAGACTTTGTGAATGTAAATATTGTGTTTTTAAGGAGGTTTAGTATAGTAAATTAGGGTAAAAATATAAAATAAATATAACCACTAATTTATAATAGAATTGGCCTAGTTTGAACTTTCTACAAATAGCAATAAATGACATAAACAAGTACTTATCTAGAAAATTACTAAAATTAGATATCTGGATTCTACAAACTAAGATAGAGGCTTATCTAAGTGTCACAAATAAGATCCAAGTGTAAAAACCCTTCCAAAATAGTAGTACCTTGATTGGATAGTAGCACCATGTGGTGCTTAGTGTCCTTATTTTGGTAGTATGTCCTCTATGCAAAACTATTTTGAGTTTCTAGGTGCACCTATGTCTAGGTATGTCAAGCCTTTTCTTATGTGCATGAGTTTTATATCTCTATGGATGACTTATTTTGACTAATTTTATGTATAAACCCTAATCTTCCATGTTGTTAGGGCATCTGGTTGACACAAGTAGTAAAGTGTGTTGTTAGTGGGGTAGGTTGGACATCCTCAACACCCTTCTATGATGAGAGTTGCCTACATACCAATACTCCAAAGAGGGATCAAGTCCAATGTAGTTCTAACCACATAAGTGCTAGTGAAAGTGAAAGCGAAGATAGTATAAATGTTTGCTTGAGTTCTTTGAATGTGCTTGAAACTAGAAACCTAAGTAATCTAAGCTTAGGAATGTTGTAGATGGTTGTATGTAGAAGTAGGTTAGAATAAGGATCGATAACCTTGATTTTTCATAGCTTATTCTAAGTTTGTATGTGTAATTTGCATCTAATTTCCATCTAATGGTTAGAGGGCTAAAATTCATCTATATATACTATTATGGAGTTTTTTTAGGTCTTAAAAGAGGTCTATGTTGATCCTATGTGGTCTTAGATTTGAATATATATATATATATTGGTAAAAAAGGAGGGAAAATGATAATAGATCCAAAATTGGGACATTAACACCATGTGGCACTACTGTCCCTATTATGACACTAGTGTCTAGGTGGTAGAACCTAAGGCACTAAGGGATAAGATGTCAAGAAGAGGGTTTGGGACTAATTTAGGGATACTTGTGGCCTGCATAAAGGCTAGATAAGTGTGAAATAAGCTTTAAGATAGGTCGAGGGCTAAGCTAGGGATGGGTAGTCTCAAGTATCACTCTTAACACTCAAGTGTCATTTTTAGGTGATTACAACATTATGAAAATGTTATGTTTTCCCAAGGGAGGTGAATACCTTGACCCTATTGAATTAATAAATATGTATAGAAAATATTTAGAGACATGGGACTATTAATTTGTTGGATATTGTGTTATAGGAAAACCATACCATGTGAAGCCTTAGATATTATAACATATTTAAAAAACATTATTAACCCCAGAGTTTGACTAGCTTTTCTAGTTGTGACCAAGATGAACATTGTGCCAGTACCTTGAAGTTTAAAATCAAGGCATGCATTGACAAGACTAGTCCATGTGCATATGCTCACATAATATGTAGCCATAAGTTAGCACCAATACCTTGATAAATAATATCTTGGCACACACTAAAATAAAAAAATACATGCATGTGCACTTGATATATATAACAATAAAGCATGGTACGTGCCAATAGAAACATTTCATATGCATTCACCCAATAGTGTAGTAAATAAAATGGAAAAAGTAACCATGTGTCAATGTCAGTCATGTCCATTTTGACATGATTTGAAGATAAATGGTGGAATTTATTACTTATAGTTGGCCCCTAATAAGTAGATGAGAAGTAATGATAAATAATGAGGTAGTTGACCTCAACTATAAAAATGTATCAACTTAAAATTGGAAAATAAATGTATTAACTGATGATTGGTGGAAATTGAGCTACTTTATAACATAGAGGTCTATTTGAAAACCTATAAAAGGTATACACTTGATAAGGAAAAGATAGAAAGGTCAACCTTAGGTATACACAGATCTCCATGAAAGAAGATAAATGTTGTCTAAGTGAAAAGAGGAATAGTTAAGAAGTTGGTGATACTTTTAAGTGCCTTTTATCACCTTTTAATCCATGTAATAATCACTTGATAAGTAATGGATATAGTATTTTCTATTGGCATTGATATTATTATCATTATTTGCATCCATAGAATATTGTTAATAAGCTCATATCAATGTTGTTCTTACATTATAAAATGTCTTGGTTATTGTAATGATGAATACTTGAGTAAAATAATATTTCTAGTATTTTTTTCATGTGTGTTAACTTGATACCATGTGCTAATTGAATATACTATCTACATTAATCCTAAGTAACTCCTTGTGCATGAGCCACATGCAAGATAATGAAAGTGTTATCATTTCCACCTAACCCCAACCCAACTCAGTTACCTCTCTGTCCATCGTGGGTGAGTGTAGAAGTAAACTTATGTGATATGCCAGTGAAAAAAGATTAAATGTTGGTATGTATGTGTATTAGCATGTATATGACTAATAGACTTGAAACATTTTGGTTTCATTATTGGGATGGGTCAAATTTTATAAATGCAATGCTAAGGAGGAAATATGTACCTAATTTCATTAGAGAATATTGAGCATTGGTTGGAGCAACTGGAGGAAAATATTGTAGAGAATCACCCCAGCTATGGTGGTTATGAGCAAAGAGAACAGGTGGAATATAACCTACACAATGCACTTTATGAGGTAATATTTTGTGAATTACCAATACATTGGCATTCCTTGATGACATTGTATGTTATAAATAAGAGTATAAACTATGGATGGAAGCACCCTTGGATTAAAAAATGTGTGGAGTAACTAAATAACCTAAAAATAGTTTAGACCAGATTTGTTGAGATTTGTGGTGTGAAGAATTAAATATATATATGCTATATTTTTTTGTATCCACATATTCTTATCTATATGAGGTTGAATATCATTTTTTTTATGAACCTATGGGTTCATATTTCAGGAAAATATCATTGGAAATCAATAAGTTGATGATATTTATTAATATAGAGAGATTTTAAATGGATGGCTAAGTTCATACATGCATGAGTAGTGTGGAGGGTATAAGGTGAAAAGAGTGTGATTTTCTTGAGGAAGCATTCAACATGAAGTAACTAGGTGGGTATGAGATCCAAAAGTACAAATATGATGAAATTTAATGCAAAGTGATGGTTGAAAATGATGCTAGGTAGAGGGGGATTTTGACTTAGGGGATATTGAGAGAACCTACATAGAATAAGAATGACATTAGGATGACTCTCACATAGAGGATGTGTGCTTAGTTGATAAAGAACCATGCACTAGTGAGTTAGAAAGAATTATGAAAAGATAAGTTGAATTACCAAGGGGAAAAAGACACATGAGAAAATACTAAGGAATTCAATATTTCCTATCAACCTAAAGTGCATGCTCATGCACTTTATCAATAACTAGAATAAATGGACCAAGACAGTGTCCATCTCTCAAGCATAAGAGATTTAGTAGCATAAGAAGGGAAAATAAATATGCTACAATAGATCATTCCTTACCAACCAAAAAAATTGGTGTCTGCACAAGCCACACAAACTTTGGGCCCAATAATGTTTATACGCTACTGACAAGAGGGTGTCCATCCCCTCAGACAAGTAGCATGACACAAGGTAGAATAGTAGGAGTTGGAGGACTGGTGATGAGCCAATAAGCAATTTAAGTGGTAGGAAGATCCATAGTATATATATCATGTTACACAACTAATAGAAGTAATAAGAGGTACCCTTGGAGGAAGCCAGTGTTTGGGCATGCTTTTAGCTAGATTATTGGTCTAACATGTGTCTAAAGCACTAGTTATGCCTATACCTGATCCCTAGGTATTTTATGAAATTTTATTAAGTTTCTATGAATATCATAGAGTTGATAATTTCATGGATCAAATACACAAGTTTGAACTCATGTGCCACACAAAGGGAGTTACATTTTCAAGATTGTAAGGGAATTTCATTTATCACAAATTTGTTGGATCATGTACATACTTGGTACCTAAAGCTTAATTTAGACTAGGTCATTGTGGATTATGACCTTTTGAAGAGAGCCTTCTTGAAATAATTTAACATCCCTTAATTTAAGTAACAAAGTATTGCTACATTAAAGTAAATCAAGTAAGATCTTAAGGAGAGTGTCTATGCATATGATGTTAGGTTTAAAACTCTAGTGTCTAAAATCTCCTTTAATATTCACTTAGTATAACATGTATAATGGTTTATGGGAGGTTTATTTGTGTCATTAGAACATTCGATCTCTATGAAGACATTCAAAAATACTCAATAAGCCATTTAAGAATCAATAGGAGTTGAATTTGTTGGAAGAAAAAATATTAGAATTAGCCCAATCATGGAGGCATAAATTGCCTCAATGGTTTCCCAACTTCAAAAACTAAAAATTTATATAGTGACCATGACACTAGGATTAGGTTATGGTGTGTATATTGTGATGTCAAAGGGAAAAATAAGAATAATTTACCCAAATAAAATGTGAGGGCCATGATACTCTCTTACCAAACTTTATGGGAGGATCATGATGTGTATAATTATCTACTTATTCAACACATAACTCCAGAATAGTCTCCCTATACTACAATATTTGTGACACCTCCACACACAACACTAAGTATTATAGAGTGATTTATGAGCTCCATAATTAAATATACTAAGGTACACAATAGACTACAACATACCCCTCTGATTAAAATTATAGTTGATACAAATAGCAATGAGGATATAGAGGTCATGGGGGATAGGGAGGTGGAATTTTCCCCTACACACTTGTTAAAGTGTAGGTAACCATATTTTTACTAGTAATATTATCCTAACTATACAACTTGTGGGTATTTTAAAGGTGACCACAAGGCCGAAGAGTGATCAAATTTGTATGCCAAGATCACGCATAAGTAAAGACCTAAGAAAGGTTCTAGTATGATCAGGATTGAGTATAACTCAAAGTAATGAGTTATAAAGGATAAAACTAAAAAAAAATTTAACCCTAAGGTGCACATAATAACTTGTAGTTTCATGATTATGTAACCAACAATTTCTCCTAATGAGAAGGCCAAGATAGGATATGAGCCAAGGAGATTTGAAGATAAGGTAGGGCACATAGAACCCTCTATTGTACCCTATCTAGGTGGCTTATGTATACACATAATATTTTTACTAAATTTACCACTTATTAACACTTCCTCTATTATAATAAATTTTCAAGTTTTAATCTCTCTAAGTGCATGCCTTAAAGGGTGCACTCAAAAAGGGGTGGTGACACCTTTGGTGCTTTGTAAGATTGTTTTGGATTTGTATCATTCCTACCATTTGTCCAAATTATTTACATCGTCTATCCATTTACCTCCTATGATTCCTCCCTAAAATCCTAGAATCCTAAAATATCTCTAAGTTTGAAATCCTAGAACCCTGAAATATGGCTAACTCTAAAATCCAATAGGACCCTTCAAAATCTATAATTTTCATTTTATCTCCTAGAGGTTTGAAACCACTCTCAAACATCCTAAAAGTATAAATATAAAATATAACTTAAAGTATAAGAAACTCTATTTCCATTTATAAATTTTAGCTTATTTTTGAATGTTTATTTTATATTTATACTACTTATTTTTAACCCCTACCTAAGCCAAAAACCTTATGTTACCATCTAGAGGACTAATTCGACCCATGACAACTATGTTCTAAGAGTTTAATAGTTTAAAATACATATTCAATTGGGTTGAACCTATATTTAATATGTTAAAATAATGTTACAAGTCTAGGTTGGTGCTAGATAACCTAGATCGAGATCTAACTTATTTTAATCAATTAACAATACAGAGTCAATTGGGTCAACCATGTTAGCTAAACTTTCATAAAGGTTATTAGATTTAGATATATATACACATCCATTTCTATCATTTATGATAAAATAAAAGAAGAAGAATATTATATTACACATCTATTTATCCACCATTCTGCTTAAGGATCATAGCTTAGGGTTTTAATACTTCATTTGGAGATACATAACTTGTCTTGTGGAGAAGTATTTTAGATGCATAGAGAAGTTGTGTAGCCTAGGGCTGACATATCCTTGTTATCCTTACATACCACAACAACCTATTGTGAATCACCTTGGCCAAGGGAGATATTGAGGCTTGGTAGGTTCATCTTCAAAGGTAAGTATTCCTAAATTTGTTCCTCCTTTATAAGAGTAGATATATTTGCATTTGTACTTCTCTCCCATGCATTAATATTTCATATACATTGATGTGAGTATATATCTTCTATTTATGTCAAATTTATATGTCTATTACCCCCACTTTGTGCCACAATATTTGGTTAGCACTAGATTAGACTTTACTTTACTTTGAATATACTTTGTGAATATGAAAACATAGGACCTATGAAGAGTTATTACATGGTGTTGCTTGACTAGAGGCTTTATAAGTCACTCTATTGATGTTATTGTGATAAGATATCCCTTTTTTAGGTCTATAAGATCCATCTTCATCATGATCTTGAATATCTAATGTATCAAAAATTAGAAATGTAAGTATGATTTATCTTCTCCAAGATAGGATTGATTAATAGATCAGTTGCATTTCCCTTTGTATGAATCTTGCACTATAAGGAGTTACTATGTGAAGCTATGAATGTCATACAAGATCTATAGGGTGAGCTTAAACTTCCCCTAAATTTAGGAGAAAAATACATGGTAGGAATACCAACTCAAAGATTATGAATAGGGAAGTGGTCTCATAGACATAATAACTTTGCTTCACTCTAAATGTATGACCCCAATGCTAAATAATATTTTGGATATCTATGCAAGAAGACAACCAACTGAACTACTTATGCTGGATATAGCATGAGATAATGAAGTAAGGATTTCCTATAATGTAGGCTATGACCAGGAACTACTCTTTAATATAGACATAAATGAATGTTTAGTATGTGATATTCTAGTAGACAAAGGAGCTAAAGTCAATATTATCATAAGAGATGTTTGTCACAAGAGAGGAATCCCTAACTTATAACCCTTACCACATGTTTTTTATGGTTAAAAAAACCTAAGCCTAAACCATAGTAATTTAGTATAATGTTGATATTGAGATAATGAGGGGAAAAAATTATTAGACTTTAAGGTGATTGAGCTCGTTAAGGTAGACAACTACCCAACTTTACTTAGGTGGCCTTGGTGTTATGCCAATAATGCAAACATTCACTTCAATAAAAACTATATGAGATTTGAGAATTGAAAAGAGCATGTGTTGATTCCACTACCAAAAAATCAAAGCCCCCCTATGTTGAGATTGTTTATTTGGTCGATGAAATCAACAACATCACAACATAAATATTAGATAACTTGGAACCATGTGAGGATATCATTTGTCCTAGGATGAGGCATAGTCCACTTCTGATACCAAAAGCATTTTCTATGATTGTGTGATAAAAGGATCCTTTGAGGTCATGGAAAGGAAGTTTGGTGTGGTGTGATCAAGACTTTCCTTATGCATTAGCATTAAAATCTCTCTAACCAACAAGAAGATATGGATGCCATGTGCACATCCAAAAGAAAGATATTATTTAATGTAAGTAAGGTCAAACTTATTTTAATACCCTGGTATGACAAGTCCATATCACCACCCCATTTGTACATAACTTGGAGGCATGTGTCCCCAAGGATAAAGATTACATGAGACATGAGTACCTTAGTGTACACATTTAATATCATTATTACATGTTGATGGGATACACATAAGCCTAGTCTTCTAACCTCAATCAAGGTTAAAAATGTCATATGATCTAGGTTTGAGCATATCAATGAATATAAAGGGTTACCTGCATATAGTGGTGACAGTGGTCCATGGATTCATATTAATGAACATGAATACAAGTGGACAAGGCAAATACCTTATTTCCCAATAGAGTTATGGGTCCATGTTTTCTAACAAACCCTAAAGACTTGTGCCCACACATGGTACATTGTCAATGAGACATGTTGAGGGACAAATGATTGGATAACTCTAAAGGATAATTTTATCCATACCTTTTCCTTCTCCTTGTCCAATCCAAAACTAGTCGAGCCCTTGCAATACATTTATCACATCATCCTAGAGGATGAAGATATAATGGAAGAATGGGTTATACATATGTGTTTCCTAAGTTATTTGATGATTTTAAGCTAAACACAGATTCCAATGAAGATTTTTAGGTAGTTTGGATGGCACAAAATTTCCAATTCATGATTAACAAACATAATCTTTTATATAAGGTGGAGGAAAACTCCAAAGAGAGTCACACTAGCCACTTACAGGTTTAATATTCTCAGGGAAAGCAAGAATTAGTAGACATGAAATCCATTCAACACAAATTCTACTATTATCCATTAAAAAAACTAAAGGAATATTGTCTCAGATAAAGAACCAAGATAGCCACCATTAGAGATTATTGGTATGATGTATAACTAGCACACATCAAATAACTGCTTCAAGAATTCTAGGTCCTTTTCCCAAGGAGCTACATGGAAATGAATATTTTACATTCTTCCTTGAGTAAGATAAAGATCATATTGGTTGATGGCACAAGACCCTTAAATAAGTGATCATACTAGATCAACTCAAACCTACACACCAAGGTGAAGGTAGATATTGATTACATTTTGACTACAGATGTAATCTACCCAGTGTAGGAGGCTAAGTGGGTGAGCCCCATGGTTATCATCATAAAAAAGTATAGAGTCATATGTATAAGTATCAACTATTGAATCCTCAATGCCATGTGTGTTGTCAACCCTTTTCCCACCCCCTTCACTAAGTATTCTCAAAGGACTAGTGGATTGTGAGGTTTACACATTTATTGATGGCTTGTCATGATATCACCAACTATAGATTAAGGAAGAGAACAAAACCAAGACCACATTTGTAATTGAATGGGGCTTATTTTCCTACAATGTCATGTCATTTTTCCTAAAGAATGTGCTTGTTATTTTATTATGCATCATCATTGTGCCCTTCAAAGACTTTTTTCATCGATTCCTTCAAGTATATATGGATGACTAGATAGTCTATGGGTTACTAAAGTACCATCATGATAATTTATCACTCATGTTTGAGAATTATTTCTATCTTAAAATATCTCTTAATTTTAATAAATGTATTTTTTTGATATCCTTCATCATACTACTCAACCATGTAATTTGTAAGGATGACCTCCTTGTTGACACTACTAAGGTGGCCATCATTCTTTAGTTAGAATCACCCACCACTCAGCAAGAAGTGTGTACCTTCTTGGGGCATACCAACAAATATCAAAAATTCATTCATCATTATGCCAATATTTTTATGCCATTAGAATAACTTTTGCACAAGGATGATCCATTCATAGGGGGTGAGTCACAAGAGGATGCATTTGATAAATTAAAAAAATAAACTTGTGAACACACCACTTATTGAGTTTCCAAATTATATGCCCCTTCCATGTGCATGTTGACACATCAAGGACAATAATACACACCATTCTAGCTCAATCAGGTGAGAATAATATGGACCATCCCATATACTATGCTAATAGGAAGCTTACAATAACTGAGAAAAAATATGCAAGTATTAAGTGTGAGGCACTTGTAATGGTGTACACACTATAGACATTACATAAATATTTTTTGGCCAGACCATTTATTTTATTTATTGATCATGAATCCTTGAAGTACATTTTAAACAAGCCCATTCTCTATGGAAGTATTTTCAAATGGATTGTGTTGTTCCAAGAATTCTAATTTTATATGGTTGTGAAGCCCAAAAAGCAAAACTTGGGTCCTAACCACCTATTATGCATCAATACAGTTAAATATGTATATAACATCAAATATGGACTCACTAACACTCAATTATATATAGTTTAGTTTGTCCTAAAATATCTTGATGATATTGTTATGTTTTTCACATTTGGCATTGCTCCCAACAATTTGTCCACCAAGGAAAAGAAACATCTAGCTATCTATGTCACCTTATATCAGCTTATTAGGGATGAAATTTACAATCTCAAGTGCAATGAAGTCTTGTATAGATGTATTTTGTAACATGATCACTTAGAAGTACTATAATAAGGACTTGAGGAAATTATTGGAGGACACTTTTCAAGAGAAGCCACTACACATAATATCCTAATTTCTAGCTTATGGTGGCCCACCCTATTCCATGATGCTAAGGAATACATGCACAAGTGTGATTTCTACCAAATAATTAGAAAACCTAACTACCAGGATGATATGCCCTTGATACTCATCTTAGCCCATGAACCTTTTTAAAATTTCCATGTTGATATTTTTGGACCAATGTCTCTAAGTGTGTGTAGGACTAACACACGCTACATTATTATATCCACCAACTATTTCACTCATTGGGTTAATGTCACATTAAAAATATATATACAATAGTAAGATCAACACATTTTTTTGGGATAATATTATTATTCACTATGGGTGCCCTATGAGCCTAACTAGTGACTGTGGTACCCACTTCATAAATGAGACCATGCATGTCCTTCTATCTAATTTCATGATCCTACACCACAATATTACCCCATATCACCCATAATAAAATGGAATTGCAAAGGATTTAAATAATATGCTAACCAATATTTTTGATGTCAAGCATAAGGACTAGGATGACCATGTTTCTATAGTATTGTGGCCTTATAGGACAAATTATAAGTGCGTCATTGATTTCACCACCTTTCAGCTTATGTTCAGGATAGATGTAGTGAGTCGATTATAGTTATTAGTTGCATCCCTATATATCACACATATTGGTCAACTAGAGGATAAGGATTCACTCGGTGCATGCTTATAATACCTCATTAACTAGATGAAAGGTGTGTTATTTCTAGATGGAGCCAAACTATGGGAAAATCCCAACAAAAGGCTTGGCATGAATAACACATAAATGGAAAGACCTTGGTTGAAGGATCCCCTATCCTAATTTATGACTAAGTTTTTAAAGTATCCATGGGATATTCAAATCCATTGGTTATAACCTTACATCATCCATGGCATTTTGGAAACTATCACATGTAAATTATGAGTGTTAAATGGTGAAATGCTCTATATGCATTTTAATGGTAGCTAACTAAGGTCATACCATGATTAACATGCTTGAGCCATGTCATAATAAATATTATGCCATTTATTTTATATATTTTTTGTTTTTTAGGTTGGATTAGTATAGGTTATTTTTGGCACAATAGATGTGTGTCATCTTTTTTAATAAACTACACAGACTCGTCCAACTTTTTATTTTCTTGGGCAATTGTTGATGCACTATTTTTGTAATAACCTCTTTCTTAATGAATTTTATATTTATATAATTGAAATTTTGTTGAATCCACAATCATAGTAATATTAAATATTTATTTTTACCGACCATTCCAATGAGAGTACTTAAGCTTTGTGCATATGACACAATAGGTAACTTTATAGAAAGATACTTGTTGCATTGGAGGAACATGAATAGGATTTAGTGTGGGTTGGGGGAGTGTTAAGTGGTTAAAAATAAAGTGATTGTTATATATAAGTGTGAAAGTATAGATGAGAATTTGATTTTATTTTGATATCAAGGTATTATGGGGCAAGGAAGCACATGAAGGGAAGGGAAGTGCAGTGCCCAGGAACGTAGAAGGGAAGAGTGCACATGGAAAAGATCCTTCCAAAAATTATAATCACCCATAATTACATCACTCCTAAAAATTCAAAACTTAAAAATTTTTGTGGTTAATAGTTGACACACACTAGTAGTTAAGGTAAAGGATATAACATTAAAACCTCAAGCGTATAAAGTCTAAATACATTTGTATATATGGCCAATAAATTAAAGTCATTTTTTTATAAATGTACCAAGTAGTATGAAAGAAAAAATACATGTCATTATTACTAATTTTTCATTTAAATATATTGAGTGACCCCACAAGTGTGAACAAATAAGAAAAATAAAAACACCTATAAATTTGAGCCCAGAAAAACTATGAAATTCCATTTGATGAATATAAATGAGACTTTTATGGAATTATGACTCAAATGCAATAAGAGTTGAGGAATTTTAGTGGATATAAAGGAGTAATTTAGTGATTTATAGGTTGTAGAGTTCATCAATAGTCATTTTTTAAAAGGTAATCTTAGATCTGAACATCAGAACACTAAATCTAGAGTATGTGTGCACTATCCAAAATTCAATAATCCAACCAAGTAGTAAAAATAAGTGTGTTCAAAGTATTTTTTGGGATTATTATGAAGAAAAAAATAAAGGCATAAAATAATAAACCCTTCATCTTTTCTATAATTTAATATGTTGGGATGCCCATTGTATCATAAGTAAAAAACATGTACATTGAGGGTAAATCAACCATCATCACAGAAGAAGAAGTGGTGGAGGAAGGAATAATTAAAAAATCTAGGCACACAAGTAGCATAAGTCCTTACCATCTCTAAATGGGAAAAAGAGATTAATAAAAACAAGAGTGTAAGCCAAGTAAAATAAGTCTACACTAGTTACCCTAAAGATAAAAAAACAAACCAAGAATGAGAAGGATGAACTTCTCATAGATGCATTACCTTGATAATGTGACACATGCAAAATAATGGGATTAAAATGTACAGAAGTGAAATTTGGAGGAATATAACCACCATGAAGGAGGTAATAAGGACAACTTGATAAATAACTATATTATCTACATGAGAATCAAAACCCTTGAGGGGAATGTAATATTTGATGACTCTATCAAATAATAGTTGGACATATTTGGTGTTGCCCAAATTTATAGGCTCCTTTATTTTTATAAGGCTAAGTATCTAACATAATTTATGATCTCACAAGTGTATAAGGACATGTTCTACTTTGTTGGCTGAAGAATGAAAATCACAAGGCCATTGGATTAGTCTAATTGGGGAAGGATATTAAGGAAGCATTGGCTGACACTAAGGTGTTTAAGCATGTGGCCAAGGAGCTTAATAATAATAAGGTAAGGTTCACTTTCCATATTTATAACATTAAGGATAAGGCCATAAGGGTTTTAGCATGCTTGGTGAGCACCTAGTTATATGGGTCAAGGCATTAGGGAGAAATTAACAAGAAAATTATTTGCATCACACATGAAGTGGCCAAAGGAACATTATTCAAAATTTGTTATTTCTTAGAAAAATTAATAATTTAAGGCATAGAGAAAGTGTAATTTTGTGGGATAATTTAAAATATGGCACAATTCTGATTCTCTTGCTATTTGGTGATATTGATATATCAGAGCATGCCACAAAAGACCAATGGACATACCTCCTTCATGATAAATACTTGACACTCAAGTATCATATTTATACTTTCCATACAATGGCCTCCCCCAAATATAAGACAATGTGGATAGGTGGTTCACATGACTAAAGGAGGCCATAGGATATTAATGGCATATCGTTATATTACTACTAGAGATAATGGAGGGCCATGTCAAGTTCATTGTAATATAAAACTACTCACTAGTGAAAATCAAAATGGTCGATGGAAATATGAGTGGCTAGTTATATTTGTTTATGGATTAATGATGTAGTTATTTGTTGATGTGGTGAATCACATATCTAATGTCAAAAATATAAAAATAGGTGTACATTTTCAAACCCTCCATGCAAAATATGTGCTCCCTAGAGAAGCCACATTGAAGAAGGAGGTTTAGGAAGATATTATTGGGTGTGTCATCAACCTAATAAAAAATGTTACCATATAGTGTTGGTTGCATAGGCTCTTTTATGTGTTAAATCCAAAGAAAAAGAGTATTGATGTGGGACCACAAGAGAAAGGTGATATATAAAACTCCCATCTAAGTCGATGTTGATCATTTCAAACACCTCCCCCTCAAAAAATAAAAATGCATATAAGAGTAATTATATGCCTCTATCTCTTGTGTGAGAAGAATCAAAGGAGATAGAGTTAGAAGAGCAACCTCTAAATCATAAGAAATAATGGCTCACATAACCAAATCCCATCGTCACAAGAACACTTTATCCACCAGTTCATGTACAAGTCAAAACACATATGTATAAATAAAAGAAATCCCTAAAATAATCCCACAAAGTATTGGTGTATACTAAGCCTAGGTTGAAACCACAAGGGTGCCAATAACAATAGGTAACATAAGACTCCCCTTATACTATCAAAAAAGAGATTAAATTAGAGTAAGAGGGTCGCATAGAATAAGATTTGAGTATAGGAGGAGAACCTAAAGTGTAATTAGACAATGCAAAATATTTAGAGGTAGTAATTAACAAATGAGTTGATTCAATCATGAAACATCTAAAATACATGGACTCTAAGGAGATAAAACCATAAAATAAGGATAAGTATAGTAGCACCTAGAGGGTGAGGAAGAATAAATAAAGATGGATAAGAAGAAAAAAGATATGGGTAGAAGAGATCCCCCCATGGATAGAATAATAAGAAGAATACATTATCTACACTAGACCCCAGAGTGGCCTAAAGGAAGGAAAGCTCTACATATGTATATAAATGAAGTCAGTTCATTCCTTAACAATAACCCATAAACAAATTTCCTTTGCTTTGGACACACATTGAATGAGCCCTGGTTTGAATTCCCCATGACTGCAGGATCGAATCCTTTAGTAGCCACTGGTAAAGGGTGAGACCTATTATTTTTTAATCCTATGAATATGAGTGATGTGTAAGTTTTTAACCCTAAAATATATATGTATGGGAATATAGGTTCAAAGGGGTATAAATATCCTAGGACACAAGGATGTTAGACTATCTATAAAGCAGGTCAATTGTTTATAAAACTCAGATAAAACATATACTAAATTTATTATGCTGAGATGCTAAAGATATAAAGTATAACTATGATAAATATTGTAATAATAATGAAAACAAAATATCTAGCTAGTTTTGATGTTAATATAGGGTTGGATCTAGAATAGGTTGAAAGTGGACTGGATCTGGATTCTAGAATAATCACCTAATTTTAGAAATTGTGCCTCTGTAGCCTTAAACACTTACATCAACATGGGATGGTTATGTCAATGATACTATCTATATTGGATGCAGGCATCTAGTATAAAATATGTGTTGAAACTAGATGTGATGTCCTAGATTCTTTTAGGTTTTGTGTTACCTTCACTTTGGTGCATTTAGATCTAGGTCATGGACTGTCACTCTTTGTCAAATAACAAAACCCTAGTTATTCATATTCATATTATTTGTGGGAAAAATGGGTTAGTGGGCACATGGAATAAAGCTACCCTAAATACCCTTCTGTCAATGAGAATTGCTTACATAGTCAATACTCCAAATAGAGCCTTAGATTTATGTAGTTATTCCCTAAGTGTTGGCTTATGTGTGAATCATGCAATGTGTGATAAGCAATTATAACAGTGACCTAGATTGTAACATTAAAAATATAGCTCTTGGGATGTTCCTTCAGTACTTCAGAATTGTATATGTGTTGTCTCTATGACGGATATGAAAATAGGATAAAATAGGGAATCTTTGCTCACTTGATTGTTTAATATAATGTTTTTTGTAAGTTTCCTTGTGAGTTTCTAGGTGTTTTCTAGGTGAGGAATGAAAGAGGGTTGATCTTGTATTTATACTAAATCCCTCTGGAGAATATCTCATAGTAAAGCACTTGCGTTGAGCTTTAAGATACATTTAATTTTTAAATTGGATAATTTTAGGGCACTAGACACTTGTGTTGGGTAGGATACTTGTGTTAATATAGTGTTTGACTAGGACGTAAGTGTTCAAGAAGTTAGAAAATAGGTGCAGGTCCAAAACTTTTAGAGATGGGAGATAGGCAAGTTTATAAAATTTTGGGCAAGATGAAAGGTCTAAGTCATCAAAATAACAATGTTCAAACTAAGAGATAAGTAATTAGGATTGGAGATAGTGTATATAATCCTTTTAGTAGTGGGAAAGGTATAGAAGTTGAAGGTACATCCATGATACGTATTTTCCAAGTGTACAAGACTAAGGTACTATATAAGTTATAAATAGTGTCTATAGTAAGTAAGGAGTGAACTGATGAAGTTAACTATAGAGGTTTCCAACCATAACTTATTAAACAACACAACATAAAATAAAATATGACACACAATAATTAAAGTGTTAGAGACACACAAAGATGAAGAAAAAAATGGGCTAAAGAAGAAAGTGTGCTCAAACAAGAGCAAGATAAGTTTTTAGAAGCATAGTACAAGGTAGCATCCATGGAGTTTAAAGCTATAAATTTATACAAATGAGTCATAAAGGAGCAGTGTAGTGTATTATATGGAGTTGAGATCACCCTATCAAAGCCCCTATATAAACTAGAAATAATAATTTGTCAAATCTTTAAGTGAAGGATAAGCATCAGAGATGCACTTAGACAAATCAATTGTAATGAAATTACTTAGATGATTTGTAATAATAGAATTATATATCACAAAATTAAGAATAATATAATCATATCCACAATAATAATTGATGAAATAGTAAAATACTTGAATATTATGACTGGGCCATTTTGAGGGGTAAACCTCCACAACAATGCAATAAGAATAGACTTTTTAATATGATGATAAAAGACTAACCATTACCTCTTATATACACTCTACTTATCTATGGTTATTCCATACGATGACCATATTAAGAACATTGAGAAATACAATAAGATAATATGAAGGTGTGTAAGCCATAAGTCAACCACACATATGCCTAGATACATGATAGGTTAAGGGCATATCATTCCCTTCCCCTTCAAAAAAATGTTATCCTCAACATTCAATCAAACTAGGATGTTTCTATAGGAATGCTTCATCCTCCCATGTTGCATATTTAGAATACAAGTTCTTCTATTTGATCAAATACTCCTTAATCTTTGTAGTCCTCAGTTACTTAGTGTATGTGTGAAAGACCTCTTTAGGATCTAGAATGACTCAGCCTTCTTCATCTAATTCTGTTAACTTAGTCTAAGTGGAAAATCTATGTCCAATTACCTTCTTCAAGCCAAATACATGGAAAATTGGATGTATGTGAGTGGATGGGGGCAATTCCAATTTGTAATCTACACTACCAATTTTATACAAGATGTGATAAGGTCCATAATACTTAGGTTATAGTTTTTTATCATTTTTATGTTGTTTCAAAGACATCTACTTATATGGCTGAAAATACACAAAGATCAAATCACCTATGTCAAAATTCCTCACTATGGTGTTGATCTACTTGTTATTTCATTTTACTTTGTCCCATTGATAAATTATCTCATAAACTTACTACTACCTCCTATTGATGGTGAATGTGTTCCTCAACAGCTTGGACCTTAGGATGCATCATCAAGGAGGAAGTGATGGATGGGTGTTGATACCCATACAATATCACAAAGGGAGACATTTTGGAAGAAGTGTGAAAAGAAGTGTTATACCACTGTTTGGCAAGTGGAAACCAATGAACCCATTTGTCATATTTGTCAAAAACAAAATAATGAAGATATCGTTAGACATTTTTTAACTACCTTTATCTTTCCATCATATTGAAGATGATAGTATGATATATGAGCCAAATGGGTACCCAACATGAAAATAATTCAGTCCAAACATTATTAGTAAATATGGGATATTGATCACTTACAATGATCTTTGGAGTACCATGAAATATTTGAACTATATTAAGAAAATCATAAGCTATTGTATTGGCAACAAATGACTATTATAAGGGGGGAAATGAGCATACTTGGTGATTCAATCCAAAACTACCATGACAACATTTTTACCCTCAGACTGTGGTAACCTAGTAAAGAAATCCATGGAAACCTCCTCCCAATGTTGGCTAGGTATGGATAAAGGTTACAAAATACCTATGGTCTTAATGGTTATACCTTTATTTTGTTGACATATCATGTATTCATCCACATATATTTATGCATCCCCCTTGATTCCTTTCCAAAAATTCTTGCTTGATTCTATAATATGTTTTGAAAATTCTTGAGTGACCTCCCAGTAGAGATGCATGAAGTTCTTAAAGGATTTTATTTTTGAGAGAATTCTTACAAAGGTATAATTTGTCTTTATACTATAGTGTATTTTGCTTCCATGTAAAAAAAAATTCTCCCCCAGAAATCTACTAAATATTTTGAATCAAATCATAGGTATCTACCATCCAAATAGTCATTACACATAATAATGCCTCAACTGATTCAAAGATAGTGCATCTACCACCACATTCTCTTTTCCTTTCTTATATATTATTTCAAAATCATAGCCTAAAATTTTAGTAACCCATTTTTTTTGTTATTTATATGATAATCATTATTCTAAAAAATATTTTAGGTTATCATGGTCAGTCTTTACCTAAAAGTGACAACCCATCAGATAAGGTTTCCATTGTTTGATTGCATGTAGAATAGCCATCATCTATTTTTCATGCATTGGTTTTAACCTATATTTTCCCTTCATTTGGTGAATTTCAAATTTTAGTGGTCTACCTTTTTACATGACTACAACTCCCATGCCATATCCCGATGTGTCACTCCACAACAAAAAAAAATGAAAAATCTAGAGTAACCAAAACTAGACTTGTACACAACCATTGTTAACTATTCAAACACCTTGGTGGCTTAATCAATCCATTAGAAGGAGTCTTTATTCAAAAAAGATGCAAATTTGGATGAAATGCTACCATAATTTATGACAAACCTATGATATTAACCATTAGCCCTAGAAATCCTTAGAGGTTCTTGAGGGTCTTGGTAACCTACCACTCTATCATCATTTTGATTTTTATAGGATCAACATTCACTCCTTCATGTGAGACAATATGACCCAATTACTCCACCTCTTAGACACCAAAAGTGAATTTTAAAAGGTTTGTCATAAAGATGATGTTGTTCCAGAACTAAAAGTACTTTTTTCATAAGCTTTAAATGGTCATCCCAATTTTTGTTGTAGATGAGAATATCATCAAAAACACTAATATAAAATTTCTCAAAAATGGCCTAAAAATAGTACTCATCAAACTCTAAAATGTAGATGACAAATTTGTGAGGCCAAACAGCATGACCATGAATTCATAATGGCCTTCATGAGTTATGAAATCTATTTTAGGTATGTCCTCATTAAAGATATGAATTTGATGATACCCTGAATGAAGATCTAACTTGGTATAATAAATGGCACCATGAAAATCATCAATTACAGGAATAGGAAACTTATCTTTGATGGTTTACTTGTTGAGTTTTTTATAGTTTGGGCACATCCTCCAAGTATCATATTTATTCTACACCATGACCATAGGGCATGAATATTCACTTTGATTATGTCGGATAATTCCTGCCTCCAACATCTCATGTACCATATTTTCAATTTCATTCTTATGGGAATAGGAATACTTATAGGGTTTGATGTTGGGTGGTACACTTCCCATAATGATCTTGATGGCATGATAATGTGCATAAATTGGAGGAATTCCTTTTTGCATGTTACCAAAAATAACAGAATGGTTATCTAACACCCTTTACAAATCAAGATGTGTAGACTCCTCAATTCGTTGAACCTCTATGGAAAATAGGAGTGCCACAAATCCATCAGCACCTTTTTTGATAATCTTCATCATCTAATGGGAACTAACCATTTTTTGAGATTTATCCCATAATCCATGTAGTTCAAAGGTCTTGCCTTCTAAATGCAACCTCAAAAATTCATCTCAATAGTGCCTAAAGTGGTGAGCTACTGTACTCCCAAAACAATGCCAGCTCCTCTCATGGGAATAGAAAGCATAGGGGAGTTTAATAATTAATATCCTATAACAATATTAATGTTATGTCATTTTATATAATAGTTGATGGTACCACCATCTATAATCATGAGTTGAAATTCTAGAGCTAGGTAAATGAAATAGTCTAATGAGTATCTAACTTACCATTGATGAAGTTATGTGTAATCCTAGAGTCAATTAACATAGTCACCTTTTTTTCTTTAGAAAACCCACCACCTTAAGAGTTTGAGGAGTAATAATGCCTAAAAGTGCATGACAAAAATTAATAGGTTGAGAATATTTAAAGTCGTCCTCAGGTTATTTTAAACCTGTCACTAAATCCTTATCATCTTCTTCCTCCTCATTGGCACCTTCAATGTAAAATAAATTATTTTCAGCACATTGATGTCCTTCATTCCATTTTCTATCACATCTAAAACACAAACCTTTTGCACATTCTTATTTAATTTTTTGAGGTGTCAAATAGGTAGGCTATAGAAATGATGGTATTGGGAAGGTGCATTCATGAACATTAGTGAAATATTTTCAATTGATCAACTCTTTTTCCTCAGCCAGATGTGCCCATAGTATGGCTTTAGATACATTACTGGGATGAAACATGTGAACTTCCAATTGGATTCTATCTTTAAGGCCACCCAAAAATAAGCTAGTCATATTTTCCTTAGTGATGTCTATCACACATAAGGAGAGATTCTAAAATTGATGAATGTAATATTTTATAGTCCCAGTTTGGTGTAACTTAGCTAGTTGGCTAAAGTAGTTTTCTAAGAAATTATTTCAATAGTGGATCTATAGTTCTTTAGAAAATATATACCAAGAAACCAAGAGACCCTTTTTTTAATATTGATCACACAATCAATGATACCAAATAAATTGCTTAGGTTCCAGATACAGAGAGACCATTACCACCTTTTGCGAATAAGGAGTCTAATGTCGATCAAATAAATTTTCAAACTGAGTAATCCATGTGAGTGCATCATTACCATCAAACTTGCATAAGTCCACTTTTGGAAACAATAATTTCATATCATGGTTGGCATTGTGATTATTTAGAGGAGAAGAACTAAACTAGAGTGGTGGAGGGTTCTTTTACAATTATTGAGCTAAAAATTTGGGCAATTTCCTAATTATTTATTGTAATTGATCCTTGAATCTATTCAGTACCCTTCTCAACTCTGTAAGGTCCCTTTTAATCACTTCAATATCATCTTTCTACACCATGCCTTGCAACTCTAAATTAAGTTTTTGAACTATATTTGAAATACTTAGATCAAAAAAATTTGAATCCATGTCATCTTTGTGAGGAGTTCTAGGCATTTCTTTCCCTTTCCCATAACCATAAGAGTTAGGCCCTACCATGCACAAACCATAGGAGGGTTGTGACCCAAAAAAAATATATCAATAGATGATACCCTTACAATCACCTCTCTAAGATGAATCCAACAACTATTAATGTGCACAAGGGTGAAAATTTTTGGCCCAAAAAAGGTGTACCAATAGAATATACCATTGTGATTGTCTCATAGAGATGAATCCAATGACTACTATTTGCATAAGGTAAAAAAATTCTAGACTTTTTTTTACTTGTAATTTTTTTATTTTTTGTAAAAAAATCTCATAAAAAAAACTATAGTGACAAAAAAAATCAATTCATCCTAGATCGTAATTTATATTTTTTTCAACCTTCTAGTGCTCAACATGCCAAATACAAGAAAAAAACTACACTGTAGAAACTTACCCAAATTAAATCTCTAATACCACTTGTAATGAAATTACTTAGATAATTCACAATGATATAATTATATATCATAGAATTAAGAATAGAATAAGTAGATATACAATAATAATCAATGAAAGAGTAGAATACTTGAATATTAAGACTGATCCACTTCAAAGGGGCAACCTCCACAACAATTTAATAAGAAAATAATCACAATATGATGATAAAATACTTACCATTACCTCCTATATATACTCTAATTAGCCATGGTTATTCCATAGGCTGACCATACTAAGAATATTGAGAAATGTAATAAGATAATATGATGCTATGTAAGCCACAAGTCAACCACACATATTCCTATATACATTATAGGTTAAGGGTGAAACATCAACAAATCTAAAATCTAATTTATCAAGCAAATGAAAAATTATAAGGATGCATTAAAAAAGCTCTTAAAAAGAATGATAGTGGCAAATCAATTATTTCTAAGTTTCTCCCAGCATATAGTTATAATGAACATGTGTCTCCACAAGGAAAAGAAAGATCAAAACACACTATCCACCCATTTTTATACTAATAAAACCAAGGAGGAACACATGAAGGTTTTACAAGAAGTAAAATAAATGGGCTAGATAATAAGAGCAAAGAAGAAGTTTGAGTGGCATTAGAACTCAGAGCTACACCTGAAAACTATTGATGAGGAAAGTTTCTTTAGAGAAATAATAAATTGAGTTACTTATAAATTAAGTGACATCAAATGGTAGGATGATGAACTATAAGAACAACCTATAAAAATAAAAGGATTAAGCACATAGTTGATAAGCATCACTAGAGAATATATAGGGTGTACTGACAAGGTAAGCTAGATTTGAAAAAGAATAAAAGTAGGATGCCCTTGAATTATTTGATAAAATACATTAAATCCAAAATTTTGGCTAAGTATGGATATGCACATGAGTAATTGACAAAGAAAAACATGCAGGAGGAAAATATACACAAGAGGAAAATTAGGTTAGAGAACATTAGAGTTAGGGTAGATAATAAAATTTGGGGGAATCCTAAGTTTTGGTGAAGGATAAAATCATAAAGCACGTAAGAGTCTAATGGAGATATGGAGGGATGAGCATATATCAAGATAAGATAGAATTAAATTCAATGTGTATGATGGTTGCTAAGAGTGAGGAATAAATGCCCAATGCCCAAAATGGCTCAAACAAAGAGATGAAAGCAAAGCCAAACAAGAGAATGAAATTAGTGTGTTATTTGAGGATGAAAAACCAAGTTGGTATGGGTGATGTTGACCCTAAAGTTTAACTATCTTTGTAATTTATGACCAAAACCAATGCAACATAACTACTTTGAAATCTCAAATCAAAGTGTGACTAATAGGACCAGTCCATTTACACATGCATGACATATGAAACTATAGACCATCACTAGTACCTCAAATAATAAGAGCATGGAACACACTGATATAATAAATCTATGTACACATGCTTGATAGATATAGAAAACAAGCATGGTGTGCATTGATATAACTAATCCATATGTTTACACCTGATAATGCAGTCATAAAAATGATGAAAGTGACTATGTTTCAATGTGATACATGTCTAAATCAACATGATTATTTGATAAATGATATAAGTTATTTTTTTTGGTTAGATCCTAACAGGTAGATGAAAATCAATGGAAAATGTAATGTAAATGACCTCAAGTTGAACAATGCATTAACTGGTTATTGGTATTAGTTGAGTTATGTACTAATGTATCTAGAGCCATTTAGAAACCTATAAAAGGCAAAAACGTAAGAAAGAAAAGAGAGAGAGTTCAATCTTAGGGAAAACACTACCAAATTCTTGATAGAGCTCTAAATAAATAAAAATGTTGTTTGTGTGAAGAGAGGAATAGTTAGGAAGCTAGTGATATTGATAAGTGCCTATGAGCACCTTGTAATACATGTAATCATGACTTCATAAGTAATGTCTATATAGTATTTTATATTATTGTTGATATTGTTATCATTGTTTACACCCATGGAATATTTTTAATAGGCTCAGACTAATGTTTTTATTACATTTATTAATGTCGTGGTTATTATAATGTATGTTAAATTATTATCATGTGTTAATTGAATAATTAATACACAAAAATCTTAAGTAGCCCTTTATGTGCAAGGTATGTGCAAGACAATGTAAGTGTTTCCATTGCCAACTAACCCTGACCCTGCTTCGTTACCTCTCTTTGCATTTTAGGTGAGCAAGCAAAAAAACTTACTTGATATACTAATATAAAAATATTAAATGTTAGAATAGATATAAACTAGCATGTAAATGACTAAAGACTCACAAAAATTTAATATTAAAAACATAAACATAATATTATAAGTATTTGAGAATATTTATAGTTCATTTTATATATATATATATATATATATATATATATATATAATTGTTTATAAAACTAAAAGTATGTATTATCATTTTAATGTGCATTATAATGAATATGGCTCATATTTAGTCATCCAACTTCCACTCAACTAAGGATTTAGGTATTATTCAATGGTAAAATACGTTTGTCCCTTATAAAACATGGATAAGTTTAAAAATATAGAATTATAATATAAATTTTATATAAACTTATTAAATTTACATGCTCGTGCTTCTAATGTGAGAATGACCATTTTAATACAAATTTATTCCAATTGTATATAAAAAGATATTTGGGATGATTAGTAAACAATATTTGGGATTATTGATATTTTAAAAATAAGGATCGCAACTTATGATTAGTACATGAAGTGGGCATATTCCTACATGTATGTATATAGTTCTCAACATGGTAAACAATTGTTTATTTGCTTATAAATACATGAGATATTTATTTATAATTTATACGACTTTTACATGTAATCCCAATAAGAATAAAAATAACCATATATATATATATAATAATAAAAGTTATTTATATACCATTCATGTGCCTTATTCAAAATTTAAATAAAAATTCATTTGAAAATGTGTCCTGATTATTATGAAAACATATAATTTTGAAAAAATAGTTCAGAAATCTTTATGATCTTGATTAATACTATACAAAGAGGGTTGTTCAAATATAAGTGAAAATATCCCTAATGTTTATGGTGTAGAATAAGATAATAATAATATAATTTTGAGAAAAAAGTTCAGAAGTCCTTATCATCTTGATCAACACTATACAAAGAGGGTTATTCAAATATAAGTGAAAATATCCCTAATGTTATGGTGTAGAACAAGTGTGGAGAAATTATATGAATTAAGAGGAATTCAGAAAATATGGGATGGTTAGTTGAAGAGTGTGAGTTCCTTTTAAAATGGAGATTTTTTAAGGGGTTGAACGGACAAACTCCTCTCCAATCAATCTTAAATTTTATGAAAATATTAATTTAATATATTAAGAAGATGATTTTTGTGGGTTTGATCTATAAATTAGCATAACTCATATCAATTAGGAACATAAAAATGTGATAAAAGAGATGTCTAGAATTATAATAATTGTACTCCATCATGAACAAGTTTATGCATCTTTTTCATTAATTGGAATATTTGTTAGATAAATTTTATGTTAGTAAGTACTCCTAATGTTTATTATTATATCGTATGTATGTTCCATGAATAAATAAATGTAGATGAAAAATAATAGAAAACATTTTGGGTGTTACATTAGTTATTAAAGTGATAAGGCTAACTCTTATTATGTGGAATAACAAAGGTATATCGATGTAAATGATTTCATATTAAATTAATATAAGAAATAATCTTGTGTAAATTTATAACCAAAAGCTAATCTGATATCAAAGTGAATTTTTTGTGATAGAAGAATAAATAATTTGGTGGGGAACTTTATACTTCTTTATTGTCTCTAATTATGTTATTCATTCATAAATAAAATTATTATAAAATACTAATATTTATCAAATTTTTTAAGAGTAATTTGAATAATAAATTTAACATTGATTAAAATATTTTAGAATTAATTTGAATAATAAGTTTAACATTGATTAAAATATTTTATATGTAATTTTAATATCTATTTTTTAAATCTAACTTGATCATCATTTTTAGACTTCCCTGAAGTCTTCACTTGATTAATTGATATGAGTTATTTGAAAATATATATTATTAATCTCTAATCACAAAAGAATAATTGTATATCTACATCTTTATAATAAGCTTGTGTTTAGTATGAACATTGCCACCTCTACAGCTTTAATGCTCTTTGGCTTCTCTCATGTCTATGTGCCATGCGATGTGCCACTTATGCAACATTAACATCAAAGTTAACGTTAATGTTTTTTTTTTTTAAATTCTTAAACTATACATGTTTAATTAAAGTTTGTTTTTTTATGATTTTTGTAATCTAATGCAGATAAAGAGGTTTAGATTTGTCTTCTAATATATTTTATTTTATAAAGGTTATTCTAAGTCTATAGCATTTGTGTGTTAATGTTAATGTTTTCAGGGTTTAATTTTAGTTTTGTGTGATATAGTGGTTTGTATAGATTTTTAAAGTTATTTTAAAAGTTCACTATAGTTAATTTTATCATTTTTAATTTAATGTTTGATTTTGAGTAATATTTTATATTATGGTATATATTTGTTACATAGTTAAAGTGGTCATTTGAATATTATTAGTAGAGTATATTTTTAAAAATTTAATTTAATTAGTTTTGTATTTATAATTTGAATAAAGCAATTGTTGTTTAAGTTTTTTTTTTTAATGTATTGGAGATATTATCAAATACATGTAGGGGGTTGTACAATATGTAATCACTTATGTTATTCACAATTAAATGGTAATGATAATGAATAAAGGTTACAAATGTGGCAATGAGAGTTTAATTCTCAAATTTTCTCTTTTTGTTTTTATGTATAGTATGATTAAAATAAAGTGGAATTTAATACCATTTTTTCTACAATAAAATGGTTTATTTATCAAAGGAGTAGTGAAGTCATTCTCACTACTTATTTGGATTTAGTCGATATATTCTTATTGATTGGTTGATGGCTCCCGATCTAAAGTTGATGTATTCCCTGCCATCATATATGATTGATGTATTCTTATAGATTGATTGATAGGTCTTAGTTTATAATCGATGTATTCTCGTATTTATTAAAAATATGTTTACTTTAATTCTCAAGTAATAGTCATTTCCCCATATTCATATTAAAAAAGAAAATGTTAGATAAAATATGTATTGATTAGTACTTCATTCAAATTTATTATTATATATATACTCAGAAAATGATAAATATAAATGAAAAAAAATAAAATATATTTTAAAGATTATTTTAATCATTAAATTGATAAATTTGACTCCTATTATATGGGAAAACAAAGGCGTATATATATAAATAATTTTATATTAAATTAATGAATAAAATAATATTATGCAAATATGTGATCAAAATCCAATTACATTAGTGCCACTTCCAATAAAGGACACATAAATTGTAATTTATAGTAACCCGGCAAAGCATATGTTGCCACCTATGTCTATTTTTTTTTAAGGATCATGTGAGCCTGAGCATGATGTCAATGTTATTGGAATAATAAAAAGTATATAATGAAATGTTGTCAAGATGATTGATGCCTCAATTGGAATGTAGTGTATAATTAATATCATCTCAATTTGAGGCCATGATGAGGTGGGAAATATGTAAAAGGGTAATAATAGAGTAAAAATAGAGCTTGGTGATAGAGGTAGAGATGTTACTTACCTCTTCAATGAAATTGATAAGAGTAATAAGAGCAACCATAAATATTCAAAATTATTTTTAATGCTCAAGAAAGAGAAAATTGGTATGAAATCACTTTATTTTATGCTTAAAATATTAAAGAGAAGGTTATTCATGATTTATAATTTTAAAAACATAATCCTTTGAGTTCAAATAGAGGAAAATAGATGTTTTTATATATGATGATATTTGAAAGTGATTAGATTTATCTTTAAGTTTTATGTCTTCATTGTTATAATAAATAGAATTTAAATTAGATGATGATTCAGTCATTTTTTCTAATAATATTAAAAGTAGAAAATTAAATCTTAAATAATTAATTAAATTATGTAGTTTTAGAAAATTGATAAATGAAAATCAATTGAAAATATTATTTGTTGAAAGCTCAAACATTATTAACCATATTTTTTATCAAATAGTCAATAAGAAAAAGAAGAATGGTATTAGAAATCTTAATTTATAAAGAGGATCCTTCACCTATCAAAATGTAAATCTCAAATATTTTATAAATTATTAGTTTAATATACAAAATGACATGATAAAAGAATCAAAAGAAAATTATGTCAATTTGAAAAGAAAAAAATAATATTATAAACTTGAAGAAAAACACTTATGAATTAAAATATCATCAAATTATGAAAAATTTAAAATAATTTATTGAGTTAAGGAAATAGGATATGTGGTACACAGTGCAATGTGTCAAGTTTAAATTGAAGAGGCTGAAAAAATTTAAAATGTTAATAAGAAATCACTAAAGTCAAAAAAAATATTTAAAGGTAGTATGTCAAGTTCTCCACCACCTTACATCAAGTTATTATATTGATTTCATCTTTTACATATTTAATTGAAAAAAATTAATAATAATTAAAAAGTTATAAATTTCAATCCAATAAAATATGACTTACAAATGTTAAAAGATACATCATATGTACAAGATTTTCATTAAGTTTGAGGATAATAATAAAACTTTGATTATCACCACAACTTGATCAATAAAGATACCAAATTCAAAATAAATATTGATGTTTTTGACATATGCTAGAAGAAAATGTTAAATCTTGAGTAATAGTTGGTTTTCATTAGAGAAATTATAATTTTAAGTGAGAAATTTTTACATAATCTATAAAATGTGAATAATATTTAAAAAAATCAATAATAAATAATTAATGAAATAAATATATTAAAACAAATAAAATTGTAAATGTAAAACGAAAGATGACTATTGAATTGATATAAAATTAAGTTAACAAATAAATTCTCATTAAATATACTAAAAAAATTATAAACATAAAAATGATAAAACAAATTTTTTACTTAAAAAAACCATCAAATATTTTCATGTGTCAACCATCAACCAAAAAAATATGAAAATATCAAATTTTTTTTGGGAATAAAAAAAGGTCTTCTCAACTTTTACCTTTGCCATGACTCATTAAAGTGCCACCAAAGAAACTCTCTAATGTGTCAATTCAAGTAAGACATGAAAGATAATCTAATATGCATATATCCTTTTAAGATAAAGTACAAACATAAAACAAGAAATAAATATGTATAGAAAAGATAACTCTAAAGTGATAATATAGTAATAAGTGTCAAGTTATGGCATAAGTATCTGCCTTCTAATAATTGAATTTTAAATTATAGTAAATATTTTGTAATAGTAGTGATAAGGAGTCAATCTGCATATTATGTTAAATATATACAACGTAACAAGTGGATATTGTAATCATAATCCTAATGGCCTTATATAGTGAAAGGCTCTAATTATACACTTCAAAACAGAAGTTGACAGACCACCAGTATGTCCCAGCACTATATGTAGGCAAATTACTCTATGAAATTCCTCTAGAATGCCATATTACTATTAATAAATAATCAAAGAATTCAGATGTTAGTAAAGAGTGGAATCCGTATGGTTCCCCAATAGTATGTGAGAGGCACCTTTGAGCCCTTGAAGGCACAGCAAGTCTAGGTTCTTGTCATTGACTTGTGCCCTCCAATAGCTAAAAATGTAGACATTGGCATATATTTCAAGCACTAAACAATCTTGGGGCTATTTCAAATTGTTAATCATGGAATATTAGATTTTATTATTGCCGGTGTATACGTAGTGGGTAGGGCCTTTTTTAATTTATTTATTTGATTCATATTTATTTATTTAATTCATCGAGAGATCTTGTCCCTACATCAATGATTAATTATGTTCATGATTAGATAATATATAAATTATACATTAATTTGTATTATAAAATCAATTTTGGGTTCTACATATATATCCATGAAA
Source organism: Torreya grandis (assembly GCA_037957365.1). NCBI lineage: Eukaryota > Viridiplantae > Streptophyta > Pinopsida > Cupressales > Taxaceae > Torreya > Torreya grandis. The sequence goes on from JARHVA010000817.1 coordinate 2,531,955, forward strand.
AATATGGTTTTTGATGGAGTCTGTTCTAAATATACTTCGTACTTGTTGTTTGAGTGATCAAATGTAGGAAGGGTTTTCAAGCATTTCATTTTTTGAGAACTGCATAGCAATCGGACCGCTAAGAAAGGAAATTTTGAAAAATCAAAAAAAAAAATCACGTCAATCTATTTAATTACCTCGTAAAAATATTGCTTCTCATTTAGTTTATAACATTCATTTTCTCAACCCTTGCATCTATTTTTGCATTATAACATAAAATTTTCAATAAATTATTGATATTCTCCATTACAAAGCATGCACCATAATCAACATTTTAAATATTCCAATAAGTAGGTTTGTTAATTTTATTTAGGTTGTTCATGTTTATATATTTTACTAATAATTAACCATGTTTTTTGAGGTCACCAGTTTTGTGCTCTTTCCACACTTGTCCCCACAATAGATTTCCAAATTAAGATCTTTAGTTTCATCCAAAATTGGGCAAATCAAATTTAGAAACATAAAAAAAATACCATATTTAGAATAAAAATATACAAATAAGTTTGTGAATAGATTTTCAAGCATTAGATATTTGTAAAAAAATTCTAGCCGATTTTAAGCTAAAAACTAGCACGCTATGTGATTAATGAAAGTGCTAACTTATGCTCAGTTTATAGACAAAGATAATCTTCCTATAATGATCAAGGTATTTTCTTTCATAAAATCTCTTATGCTTTAAAATTGGTTACCTATTACCTTCCTACAATCATTCCATAGAGAGTGAATTTACTTGAAAGAAATATACAACTTCTGAGTAAATGACCACTCATTGTTATTAGATATAACAGTATGATGAGCAAAAAGAATCAACTAATGAGAATATCATCATTAAATAGTATTAATATTTGGAACAAAATGATGTGAAAAGACTTGAGGAAGTACATGCTGAGTAGATTGTAAACACCCATTCATATTAGACAAGACAAAATAGCTACCTACAAATACTATACCATGAGGAAACCTTTGCAGAGTATGTTGTAGCCCAATGAGCTTAACCAGTAAATGCCAACTCCCAACATGTGTTGGTCATCACCAATCATTAGGAGGCTAGTTCTGACATGTCTATATCCTCACCTACCATTGATAACCATATAATACTCACTGTACCATCTGACACTCATCGCACCATCTGACCACTAACTATAACATTATAGTCACTATGATTGCTAGGGAAATGCCACTATGTGACTGATAAATAGAGTAATTATGTGACCAAACAAAATAATTTGACTAAGAGATTTGAATTTTGAATGTCCCACATAAAACAATCTTGCCCAAGGTAGTAGATTTCCCATGATTGTTATAACTTATAATAATGAATTGTTTCAAATTAATGCAATTACAGATTGGGTTGAGATCAAACTTAGGGATTGCTAAAAATTATCTAGATTGTAGTGAAATTCTTATGTGTTTCTAAAGGAGACTGGGTCACCTAAAGAACTATAAATTGGAAGACATTTAAAATTTCAAAGGATCCAATACCCAGAGCGTTCATTATCAAAAATAATCCATCCCTAGGAATGATAGACTATCACTTGCACCATAAAAATGGTGTTTCATATTGGATAATTAGAGAGTGGACTGGTAAGTATTTCACCAATATGTCAAGGTCATTAGCTTTAATTATGGAGGAATATGTCCAAGTTTCTCCCTCAAGAATGTATAGCATATGCTGGGTAGTACCAAACACTCATATGATGTTGGTGTGATGGGTTTTGAGTGAGAATGGTAACATATTAATTTACTTGTTCATTGATAATAGTAGATGGAGCATAGTTGTGTCTGAAACCAATATAATTGCACCATTTATGGTGTATGCAAGGCTTAAAAAGTGTGAAACACCATAAAATTTCAATCCTACAGTTATTTGTAAGGCTTCTACCCCCAAGATGATTGTGCATCAAATTCAAATGAGTGGTTATGCTTGTATGTTTCTAAAGGAGGCTAGGTCACCTAAAGAACTATTAATTAAAGTACATTCAGTTATGGAATCATTTAGAAAAATATATATTAAAGGATGCCCAATGGCACTCTCAAATCTCCTTTGTCTCACATTCTTCCATATCTTTCCTGACCTTAAAGAACTCTAAGTTTTGTCATGCATGATGGTAATAGTTTCTTCTTATTTGGTATTTGAGATAAATTTGTTTGAGATATTGTGTTTTACATAGCTATCAGACACTTTTTATATGGTAAATCATTGCATTGATAAGGGGACAAGATTAGGTAGCCCACTAAATAAAGATGTCATTAAACTTTGCCTTTATAAATTTGAAGAATGCATATCCTTCTATTTTAGCAGATATGAGTGAAAAATTATTCATCTTGTTAGGTTTCCTTCTCAGAAATGTTCCTTTGTTGAAGACTCTCACTCTACCATATTTATCTGAAGATATTGATGAGTTGAAAAATCAAGGTTTGAAATGGGCCTCTACATAGGTGGAAAAAATATGATGATGAGGAATCAGAGGAATATTAAGAATAATGTAAGGATAACACTGGGAATGACATTGATGAAAGGGAGGAGTCTTAGAAGGATAGCCCTAGATTATTTGCTACCTCGATTATTATAGAGCATGATGACTGATATGAATCATACAAATCATTTATTATCCATATAACCTTAGAAATTTCATTGATAGCATTGCCATTAATGAGTGATTATATAACCTATATATTCAATAGTCATTGTGATGTTACATAATTTTTAGTTACGTAATGCTCACATTTATGTAAACAATTTGGTTAGTAATTGTTGTTATGTTCATGTTATCACTCTGGAGTGCACTGTATTTGAAGATGTGTAAAAAAAACCCTCTCTCCAACTAATACAATTAGAAATTCATAGAGTGTGGGTGAATTTTTATTGAGAATAACCTCCAGAGAGGGCTAGTTTCCTTAAGATTTATCTTTAAAAACTAAACTATTTTGATTTTTTGGGATGAAAAGGGAGAAGGAAACTGGAATGAAAAATCCTATCTAATTGGGTGATGCACCTAAATGATTGGTATTTTTTGAAATATTTATAAAACTAATTAAGATACACATATTAATTTTAAATAAAACTCTGCATTCAATCATGAACATCAGTGTTTTGAAAGAAGGCCTGAAAGACGTTTACAAAACAAATTCAAATCATAACTCTGCAAATGACCTGTAGAGGATGAGATTTTCACAGTAGGTGTGGAAAGGACCTAAAAAATGGAAAGTATATGCCACTTGAATTCTATTACATAGTCAAATTAAACTCTATTTTGATCCAAAAAACATATACAAAAAATCTTCTTTATGTGATACATGATGTCAATTACAATTTTTTCTCTGCTTTAGGAATTCTAAAAATTGGCTTCAAAAAGCCAATATATAAGTCTAAAACCTTAAATAAAGCAAAATTGGCATGTAAATAGAAGTATTAGTCTTATTTTAGTTTAAAATAATACTAAAATCCTTTTAAAATATTAAATAAAGGCTTTAAAATGTTCTAAGTCTTCAAAAATTGCATGTTCTTCATTTTTGGCATAGAATTGAGAAGTGGTGTGCCCATGTTGACTTGTCAACCTTAATTACATAAAAATCATGCCATAAATTGGAATATAAATCTATATTAAAAGTATATTTAATTTCTTTATCTTGCATGAAAAGCATGGGAGATGCATGAAACTAGTCAAACTAGTCAACTGAAGAGATTTGACCCTTAAGGACTAGTTAACTCAACTTGAGCTCAACTTGCATGAATTGAAACTTTCTGATTGACTTGAGAATTATATATCCACTTAAAAAACATATATTCCATGTGTTAACTCAAAAATTAACTCATTTGATATATTTTCAATGCCATTCTTTACCTTCTTGATTGACCAATTAAGCCTATTAGGCCAATTAGGCCTAATAGCTTATCTTCTCACATTTGGACTCCATTAAACCTGAAACAAGATGACATGAAACCTAAAAAAATAATTTAATATACTTTTAAAAACTTTTATAATCACATTATATTTGATTTTGATGAGAAAACACTCGTCATTCAATCAACAGGGTTGACTAGGCTGATTTTGCTCCATTTCCTACAGACTGGCCATCTTGATTGAGTTTTTTGGGATAATTATGGGACTATTTATGACCAAAATAAAATTTTAGGATGAATAAAAATTATTATTATTTTATCTCCATTGATTATATTTTATTTAAGTGCCATGTACTTCATTTTACATGCTTTTTTCCACAAAAAACATGACATTTGCCCTCATCCGTACATATCCATGCATAAAATTGACATTTATAGAATCCTATATTATTTTACCTTAATTTGAAAATTTTTTAGGTTGATATAATATTATTTTATATCAATAAAATCAACATTTTTCAAAACTAGTTTTTTGAGGGTTTAGGCGGGCTTTGAAGCTAGATTTTCAAAATGATGGTTCATGAAGTATAGACCTCCAAATACCAAAAAAATTTCATTGATGTTTATAACACTAAACTTCCCAAAATATATAAAAATATTTGGTTCCCATTCAAAATATATAAAAATTTACCACGTGGAGAAATCTGCCTGTGGGGTTTTTACTACATTCTGAGTTGCCTACACTCTTAATAATTATTCATAAATCAAAAGTAATAAAATGGTCTCAATTTTTTTCATTAATTATAATTATATATGGATAATAAAAACATACTAGTATATTTCATCCAAACTCCACACGTGGTGAAAGATATGAGCATCTGAACAGGAGGCTAGGAAGGGCATCTAGAACTAAAAAAATGAAAATTTCACAAATAAATCTTCACATGATTACTAATGCCTTAAAAAATCATCATGGAGTTTTTACCATGCTATCAAAACACTCTAAAATCACATTTTTCTTGAAAAGTCAAAAAACCCCTTTTTGGCCTATATGCTTGTTTGCTTACATAAGCCTATATGAGCATGGTTTGCTTAAAATTTAGAGTTTTTACACTATTTAAAGGTCTTATTATGATGTAAAAACATCATCCCAAAATTTTACTTGGACTTAGAAATCTCTATGGTACTCCAGCATAATGCCTACTTTAATGGTGATCTCCAACGGACATGCTGAGGAATGTAAAAAAATAGTGAGTGTCTCCAAACATCTAATGGCCACAAAAAAAATTTAGTATGTTATACAACTCATGATGATATTTTTTACAAAATTTGAGGTCCTGAAACCACCTAGAGCTCCTAAAAAGTTCAATTTTCTCTCAAAATTGATCTATATGCATGGATTGTCTGCATATTTGAACTTGAAAATGTTATTTTGAAATGATAATGACCCATTTAAAATCCATTTTTTGATTTTTTTGACCAAAATTAATGATTTTAGACCATAATTGATTGGTTTAAATAGCTCCATTGGGAAATTGACCGTTTTGGGGAAAGTTTCAGATAATAAGGGTAGTAATTTGACCTTCACATGCCAAATTACTAAAAAATTTGGTGAATTTCAAGGGTTGACTAGTCTGTTGGTAAAAAAATAGAATTTTGGCAAGGAAAGACTAAAACAAACACTAAAATTAGGAAAGCTTGTAGACCAATACACAAAAGGAAAAACTGACACAACAACAATGAACATGTGCACATGTGCACTTAGAGGAAAAGACAAAAACAACATATAAAAATAAAAAACTAAACTAAAAGGATGTGTGGAAAAGCACTTAGAGGAATGAAACTATAACTAGTCTATCTATAAACTAACTTCTAGCTCACTGGTCCTCTTGGATCAAAAGGAAAGCTCTTCAGTACACTTCCATAATAAGATGGAAAATGATGTGTCACATGTTCCCTTGCAAGCTCAGTGGTTGAGAAATCAAGAAAATTCTTTGCCAACTCCTTTGGCATGCCCATATGTGGAAAATTAGGAGCAAAGTAACCTCTGATGTAAACATACTCACTTGGTGGATCTTTTTCCTTATTAAGATCCATTGCTTCACAATCTGGTTGACTAATCTTAACACAAAATATGCTTGAATTACATTTTGGAAACAAAAATTTATTTTTAGGCTGATCAAGAAGATAATATCCCATTCTGAAGATCTGAAACAAGTCTATGCGAACCATGAAATCTTGAGGTGGTAGAATTGAATGACTGCCCACTCCATCTTCTTTGATTTGCTTAACAAGGCTGCTCTATTTGGCTTCAATCAGACCATAATCTCCTTAGATAAGATCATATCCTACTCTCAAAACTTCAAACAAGTCCTCTAATGAGATTTTTGGTTGATTAGTAATCTCTGGTTGTCTCAGAAATTGATCAAATTGATTAATTGTTACATTCATTTATTCATCCTCTGCATATGATGGTAGCACTACTTCCTTAACCTCTTCATGAACACTTGCATCCTCCTTGGCACATCCTTCTTGAAGCTTGGAATTTTGAATGGAGTAGATTTTTTTGTCATGGTAGCTTTATTTTCTTTTCTCCACAATGCTATCAAGCTTTCTAACTCTGCCTTATCCTTCTTTTTGATAGTTTGTTGCTCCACAACTGCCTATTTTTACTCTTGAATGGTCTCTTGGATTGACTTCCAAGATGGGAAGGCTGGAGGAGGATAATGATTTGAAACATTTTGAGGTTTGATTTCTAAGGGAAGCATAGATGGCATATATGAAGGCTCTAGTAGAACAAAAAAAGGGACATGAGATTGAGGATAATGTACTTGTTGTCCTTCAAGACTCCTAAGCTTATCTTTTATGCTTTCAATAAAACCCCTAATATCCAACATAGTATCTGAGTCATTTTGGTGATTTTCCCTCTCAATGGATGTCCATTTTTCTTTCAATAGCTATAATGACTCCCTCAAATGATGAATCAGGTGAGTAGCGGTATCTTGGCCATAATAGCCTCTTGAATATAGCTCTAGCGCGTGCTTGTCAAGGCTCACTAGATTTTATTTAAGTGTTGATATGGATTGGGTAGATACAAAATGGCCATAATTAGGTTGGCTATATGGATAGGATAGCTCATGATAGGATAGGTTATATTGATCATAGTAAGGATTATATAGATCCATACTAAAATATGACATTAGAGACCATTAATTAGCCAAATGTTGAAAGTGGTCAATAATTGAAATGATACCTGATCTCTTGAATGCCTCCAAAGGCTAGTATGTAGAATGAAGGTCCCATCAGGCATGCCAAAAAAAATTATCACTCTAGAGTGCACCCTAATTAAAGATGTGCAAAACACACCCTCACTCCAACTGATACAATGAGAACTTCTCAGAGCGTGGGTGACTCTGTGATGAGAAGAACCTCCAAAGAGGGTTGCTTCCCTTTAGATTTATCAATTATATCTGAACTACTATGGTTTTTTGGGGTGAAAAAGGATGAAAAATTGAAAATAAATCCTAATTATAGGGGTGATGCACCTGAATTGTTTATATTCTCTAAAGTTACTAAAACTAATGCACACATATAATCAATAAAAAACCCTTTTTTGTCCTTAAGCATAAATATTTCAGATGAAGGGTTGAAAACCTCCTCAAATAACATGTAGAAGGTGAGATAGAGAGAGATAGATGAGGAAGGGACCTGCAAAAAGGAGATAAATCTCACTTATATGTTGATACAAAATCAAATACACATTATTCTTATTTCAAACTCAAATACAAAATAAAAACTCCTTTAGTGATAAATGGTCCAGATTATAATTTCTCTTTAGCTCCAAGAATTATGAAAAATGGCTTGAAAAAGCTAATTTATATGTTCAAAACCTAAAACAGCCCTAAGTGGTGTTCAAAAAGGGGGAAGGGTTAGTCTTGGTTGACTAACTCAAGACTAACTCCTTTTACAATTTATTAAAATAATCATTAAAAGCCTTTCCCTTTATAAATTTTGCATGCTTCTCAAATTTGGCATAGAAGGGATGATGGGCCCATTTGAAAGTCAAACTTCTCCTTTGCATGGAATGCTACGCCAAATCTCTAAAGAAGGAACTCTATTTGATTTTTTTGAAAGCTGATTTAGAAAAAAGAAAGTTCTTCATT
>JARHVA010000817.1:2545000-2580000 GCA_037957365.1 Torreya grandis
GATTTAGTTTGGGGGTCTACATATTAAAATAAATTATTAGCATGCACTAGCTAACACTTCCCAATTCGGCATACCCCTCGGTAAGTGCACAAAGTTGGTGGACAAAAAGTGGCCTACCCATGGACATAATTTTCTTGAAATCTCATAAATATGAACTTCTATAGATAATTTGAGATATCTACACTCCAAATTTGAAGATAGCGTAAGAACATGAAATGTAGCATTTTTAATTTAGTTTCCAAAACACTAAAAAAATTAAAATGGTTAAGTATAACTAGGCCAAACATCTAAAATTTAAATAAGTGCTCCTATTTTTTAGAAAACATAGTAGATAGATGGCCATGCAGTGCACCATTTTTTGAGCAAATTTTAATATTCTTTGAAACCCTTAGGGAAAAAATTAGATAAGATCTTCTAGTTTGTGACCTATATTTTTTTATATTTTTTCAATGAATACTTTTCTTTATGAATTTTTCAAGTAAAGAGATCCTGAAACCTAAGTAAAAAATGGATAGTCATCCGTGCGATGCACCTAACTACCTAAAAAAATGAAAATCATTTTTTTTTAATGTGTGTAGAATTAGACCTATTTTGTGACCATATAACTTATTTTTCACTTGGATCAATGAAAGATAGATTACATGAACATGTATAGGCATGTATGTTTGTGGCATGTAGTGGCCTAAAAAAGGTATAGTTAGAAATTAACATAGTTTTAAACCCTAAAAATTAGTCCAAAAATTATAAAAATAATATTTTTAGAAAGAGGAGAGCGTGCTTGTCATGATAGTATTAAGTTTTTGAATTTTCACATTGTAATTCTTAGTAAATTTTCCAATCAAAGTTGATTTTTGTTATTTTTTATCATAACTCTCAAAACATGATTATACATCGACAGTCTAAGCCTTTGGCTCGGGAATATCCAAGCCATTCCTAAAAGAAAAGACACGAGAATTGAATTCAAATTTAAATAATGTGATCATGGTATTAACATGATTTCATTATTAACTACATTGGTAACATGATCATGTTACTTAATAATCATATCATGTTAATAACATGATTGTGTTATATATTCTCAACACCCTAAAACCCAAATTTGCATTTTGACCTAGTAAAGGAGCCATTAGGCCTAGTAGTCTTAAGATTAAAGTTTGATTGATTAATATTATTTTTTGAGACCAATGTTATTTTCAAGATTTGATAGCATTGAATGATAATTATGAATCAATTTATTGTTCATTTTACATGATTCTAATCTTCCTTAAAATGTAGAGAATCCTAGTTCATCCTAGATAGGGTCAAGAAGTCAGAAGTTATTTTTTGGTGATCCACTGATCAAAATAACTCATAGTTTGGTAAATTTCATTTATATTTAATTTTGTACATGATTAAATAAATTGTTTTTTCCAAAAATCAATTGGAGTACAAGGATCCTCTAAATGAGTACTACTAGACCTAGAGTATGAGGTTTGAAAGAGAGTTCAGTGATATTATAAATGTTTAAGGATTAGTTATTTGAAAGTTGGTATTTTAAAAGGAATTTATAGTCTACACAAGATTCAAATGGTTTTTTGAAACAACATATAAATCAAGGGTCATTGTATTTTGTGTCAAGAGTGTATATAGTCTTAAAAGAGGCTAAATTTGGTTAAACGAGATTGTGTTAGTTTTTTAGGATAATTGGTGATGTTTGGAACTTGTAAAAAAAATTTATAAACTTTTTACTATTTTTTAGGATAATTACCTTAGTGATTGGACCCTATATCTGATATCTTAAACCCTAAACCTGTACTATTTAAATTAAACCCTAAACCATATACAATTTACCTTAAACCCTAATCCATAAGCCCTAAACCCTAAACTCTTTAAATTATAGACCCTAAACCAATAAATTTATCCCCAGCTAACATCCTTTATATATAGTAAGAATTAGGTTCACAGGGAAGAAATTGGTCAAAATCGCATCACTCATTACCACAATTGACTTCATAGGCTCAATCTATGATGATGTGGGGGATAATTGATCCCAAATTCACATTATTTACTCATATATCTAGGTTCAAGGAGCTTTAATTTTCACCAATCACCATCATGATTGTACCTTATATACCCTAAAACCTATACCCTAAGCCCTAATCCATAGAGTTCCTAATCCTTAAACTCTAAACCATAGATATAAACTCTTTAAACCTTGAACCAATCATTTTAGCCTAGATTAACATCATTTAGAATAAGAATTAAGTTTGTAGGGCTCAATTTGGCCTAAATCACACAATTGATTTCCCAATTTGACTAATTCACTCAATCTACATGATGACATGGGGTATAATGACAACCCAAAAATACATTCTATAGTCACAAATGGGTCCAAGTGATTCAAATTATCCTTAATTATCTTTGTGATTAACCTTGTGTACCCTAAACCATATATACATTAAAACTTAAGCCCTAAACCATAAATCCTAAACACTTTACCCTAAATTATAAACCATACACTTTCCCTATTTACCAATTAATTTAGTCCCAATTAACATCTTTTTTAGTAAGAACTAGGTTTGAACATGGCATAGAGTGATTAGACATTATATACAAGTCCTTAGACCTAAACCCTAATCCCTAATCCCTAACCCATAAAACATAAATTATTTGCCCTTTTCCCTAATTCCCACTACATTCCACAAACATACATGCCTTATGATATAACTGATTTTATCATGAGATGTCATAAAATTCACTTTTTAAACCTATGGCCAAAACTTAGCCTCTGGAGTACCAATCTAGTTGTGCATCAAAGGTAAGTTAGGTCTATTTTGAGCCCTTTAAACCTAATTAACCAAAGATGATGCTACTTGACTATTTTAATTAAGGATGCATTTGAGGCCAATTTGTACCCCTTTAAGAGCAAGATATGATTTGGGGAAAAATTAAAAGATCGATTCTATCATGAATTGATCCAATTATTCAGTTTGTGTAATTAGGTGTAATTAAGGGCATTATTTGGGAAAAATTGAGCCCCTAAACCAAATTTATGGCTCAATCAATTTTATAACATGTATGCAACATGTAAATGGCATAACTAACCCTACTTTTATCAAAAATGCAAACATGAAGGTAATTATCATAAATAGATGAACAAGCAACTCAAATGTTCTTTAATTACCTTAGTGATTAGACCCTATATCTGATATCTTAAAGCCTAAACCTTGTACCATTTAAATTTAACCCTAAACCACATACCATTTACATTAAACCCTAAACCCTTTAAATTATAGACCCTAAACCAATAAATACAGCCCCAATTAACATCCTTTATATATATAGTAAGAATTAGGTTCACAAGGATGAACTTGGTCACAAGTGCATTACTCATTAAACCATAATTGATTTAATTGGATCAATTTTTGAGGATGTGTGGGCTAATTGAGCTCAAAATCACATTATTGACTCATAGATATAGGTTTAAGGAGCTCAAATTTGCCCCAATAGCCTTCATGATTGTACCTTATATACTCTAATCTAAAATCCTTAAAGTTCCTAATCCTTAAACTCTAAACCATAAATATAAACTCTTTAAACCTTAAACCAATCATTTTATCCCCCAAATTAACATCACTAAGAATAAGAATTAAGTTCACAGGGCTCAATTTGGTCTAAATAACATGGTTTATTTCCCTATTTGACTAATTCACTCAATTTGCTAAAAATTACACATTCAAAACCCAAATGGAAGTTCAATCACAATATTACAAATCATCACAAGTTGCCATATTCATGCATATATCATCCATGCATGCACCTAATAATACAGATCAACAATAAAAATAATAAGGGAGTACCATTTCTATATCAGCGATGACCAATAACATTATTCAAATTATGTGTAAGGTTGTTTTTAGAATTTTTGTGAACACTTAAATTAGAGTAACATTACTTTCAATCGGCATTACATTGGTCAGAAAATTGCACATCACAATTCAAAAATGCATAGATGTTTTATTATTTGAGAAGGATGCACATTACCACTGGTGTAGAACACATTTGTAGTTGTACCGAGGCTGGCCATGGAAAAGGGGAGCATGACGATGCTGGAGCATGTGTAAAAAGAGCTATTATAAGAGAGGATTTGAAATTTGAAGAGGGTGTTCATTTGAAATGAAAAAACTATCATTGAATGGTGTAATGAGAACCTATTCAAATACAAGAATTATTACAAAATCAACATAAAATACATTCAACTAATTGTTAAGAAATTAATTTTAAACTATAATAAAATATCATTTAAACATGCACTTACTACAAGCTCACAATCTTGCTCAATCTATTTTCAGGCTCAAACAAGTCAATGGTAGTCTCATCTATTCGAATACGTATCTCAAATATGGGAGAAACATGAGAAGTTTCCCTACTAATTATCTTATTGGGACTATCAGATGTCATAGGTCAAAATTGCATACACAATACATTTACATAATTTATATTTTCCCCAAGTATGTAGTAAAATTATTAAAACAAGTCTATTTTTACAATTCAAAATTATAAGTTAATATATACCTCTATCAGTGCTTGTGCAGATGATATTGTATAAATAATGCATATGGATATCTCAGCTCACAGAGAGGAGGAGTGTCTACTTGAGCCATCAACTATTCATGTAAATAAGGTCTCACTTAATTTTCTATAAAGTATCAAATATTATATATGGACACCATGCATATAATGAAAAGATAATGTAAACCAAGAATCATGGAATTGTAACTACTATACAATGTGCATATCATGAAAAGCCAATGTAAACCAATAATAATGGAAGTGTAACTTCCATACAACATGCAATGTCCAAGAATAGCAAGTAGTTTTCATGTTGGAGGTAATATAAAAATTATAATACATGTAGGAAGTGTGAGTGGAAGAGTAGGAGGTGGAAATAATAGTATCACTTTGATAAGGTAAAGTTAAGGAGAGAAAAATAATAAGAGACATATCAAGAACTCTGTCTTTACTTGTAAAACTTCTTTGGATAGAGTAAAATACCATTATATATGTATCAGGGAAAGGTTGAGCTACACATATATATCCATCATAATTATATTAAATGTGTGATATAAATCATCTATATCACTATATATAATACATGGATTGATATCACATTCATTTATAATAGATGGATGGCAAGTGATTTTTGGGAAATCACCCAACCAATAGAAAAGAGTGAGCCATGGTGAATCCACCTCTTGACAAAGGTGTGTGTTAATAACATTCTACCAATAGGTTGAGGAATGTATGTCCTTATCCAATATATCAAGTTTTGGCCATATAAATATATTGTCTTGTTTTGGCTCAAGAGAACAAAATTGGCAAATAGTTTGGACATTGAACTGGAAGAAACTACAAGGTGTAATTTTTTAGGCTGGAACATACTTTAGTACCAACACAAATGGTGGCTCTCCCCTTAAACATTTCAATGGAGCTAAAAAATTTTGTGACCCAATGCAATGTTTTTTGGCCTAAGGAATGTTGAGTAGAGAGGTTGTCTACCCTTTATACCTTTGTCATATCCAAATCAAGAGGTGTAATGAGGCATTACAATTGAAATCTAGACCTATATCGTGGCCAAAGAAAAATATGTAATGAGATATTAAAATTAAAATATCATGTGTATTACAAGTTTGTGGCTCAGACATGAGAAGGTAAGGTCAACAACAAAATTTGTAGCCCCCTTTCCCTAACTTTGTTCCTTCTTACAAACCACACCTCTTAAATTGGTCTTTAATAAAATGAAACAAGATTTAAGTCCTAATATCACTATGTCTTTAGTGATGTCACTTAATAAAATATAAATTTATTTAAATAACTATTTAATTAACTTTATTTAAATAGCCAATTTTATGTTGGGGCCTGAGTCATTGTCCTTTATGTCTAAGAAGACACTTAGAGTTACATTGTTAAGTTAATGATCCAATAAGTATGATTACTAATGTTTTAATAATCAGTGAGCAATTTTAAGGTTTTGATTAGGTCTACATTGATATTATTTGAAAGTAATTATAATTAATTTATCCAGCTATTTTAATTGTGGCTATGAGTATGCCTTTAGTCATAAAAAAAATTAAAGTTTGATTAATTGAATTTACAACCTATTTATGAGTTGGTTTTAGGTAGGTTAATAGTCAAAATTGTTCAATTAGGTTGAAATTTAGTTGATTTGGGTGGATTCGATGCAATATAATTAGTAGTTACATCAACAAATGAACTAAAATTGCATTATATAAATTGATATGGAAGTAATGGAGAAAGGGATCAAATTTATGAGTCATCTTTACATTTGTCCACTGTGATGGGTCTTAATCATGTTAAATATAATTCCTTGTAATTTTAACCTTCATGCATATTTATTATCTTTTACCTTAAATTGCCTTTTTATTATCACTCATTTTCAAGGGTAACATGTGGATTTATGTATAATGGTAATGATGCATAAGTCAAAATTAAAATATAACTATATTAAGATTAGCAACTTCATTTTTAAGATAGTGTTACCTAGAAGGACCCCTAGATATGTGTTCTTCATTTTATAATTATCCTTGTGGTATGTGAACTACCCTTGATAAATCTTTAATGAGATTATTTATGGGATCTTTTTGGGATTTGCCAAAAATAGTTATATAAATACCATTGAGCCCATTCTCATAGCTTGCAAATATTGTGGTTCATCTTTAATGGTTTGTGATACCTCATAACAACATCTAAAGGTTCAAAGTACCCCCAAGATGATCAACCCATCTCAAAAATTTGTGGACGTGTATTTATATAGGAGGAAGATGATTTTGAAGGTTTAAAGGTGATTTGAGTCTGTATGGTATGGTTTCATAGTCAGTAACATTTAATTAGGCCTAGGAGACCTAATTAGTCTTGGGATGTGTTGAGTTAGGTGTTCTATAATTATATTTAACTTATGAAAGTCCCTAAATGAGCTATGTGATGTAAATGGGTATCTAAATGTGGGTTTTGTTTGTTTTTGATCTTTTTAGTTTACTCAAAACAAGGAGGTTTACCTCAAAAAAGGGCTAGTAGAAGGAAGGTGTCAAAGAGCAAAGAAGAGTTAAGTGAAGAGTTGAAGCTTGGGGGTTGTGTAGATTGGTTGGATGTATGAAATGAGATTTAATTGAGTAGGTAGATGCTCCTATGAAAACACATAAGAAGATTGTAAAAAATAGATCAAAGTTAAAGAGAGAGAACATGAAAATAGAGTATGAACTAAGGAGGTTGATGTTAAAATGAAATATTATAGATACCTAGTTGATTATTGAAATGACTTCAAGAACAGAAGGAGGATTAAGTGAATACAAGGAGGATTAAGAGCTATTGAGTAGGTAAAAGTGAACAAGAAAGACCTAGTGGATGCAAAGTGATCAAATAGATAAAGAAGTTGAAGATAGAAGATAAAGAAGGACAAGAAAAGATCAAAGCTAGGTATTTTTTAGAGGTAAGTGTGTGTTTCCATTCATATTAGGGAAGCTTGTTAGAACTTATACATCAAGATACTTGATAGATAAATTTAACTTAAACTTACAAGGAAAATATGTATAGACTAAATATTCATAGAGCATAAAATTAACTTGAATTTTTACATCTGTTTAAGTAAATGGTGTCATACTAAAAGAGATAAATGTAGTAGTGGATGGGCTAGTAGCTAGATCTAAATATGTAAATAATGGCAACAATAAATCAAATATTATAAATGTCGACCGTGATGATGAAGGCATTGTCACCTCCTATGACATAAAAAATGACATATATATTATTCAATTTCTATGTAAATTAATTGTTAGATAAATTAAATTAGCAAATATAATAAAAATTTAATATGACATTTATAT
The DNA here is from genome assembly GCA_037957365.1 of Torreya grandis. Lineage (NCBI taxonomy): Eukaryota > Viridiplantae > Streptophyta > Pinopsida > Cupressales > Taxaceae > Torreya > Torreya grandis. The sequence continues at coordinate 2,552,881 of JARHVA010000817.1, forward strand.
AAAATATACCTGCATCTATGTAGTGGTTGATGTTTGCACACCAAATTTTTGTGCCAAAAACTTCATAATAATATTATCCAAAACCTCTAAACCACCAATGCCATCATCATCAGAAGGTCCAATGCATATAAATCCATAAGAATTACAAAGGTGGGGTTGGGTATGCACACTAGGTGATGTATCTCTAGCATCACTCTATGAGAGCCTACTCATATGGTGAATGACTTTATCAGTGAGTGAATTAAGAGCATTCAGAGTGTTAATCTTCATGACTTGTTAAACTATAAAGGATATCTTAGGCTCAAGTGGATTTTGGATACAAATTCATGTAAACTGATTAGATGTATGATGTACACCTGGTCGATCTTGTACAGAGCCATTCCCTTATCCCTATAACTCACTAAGATAAAAATAGTTCAAAATCTCATTGAGGACAAACTCATAGTAGAGTTTCTTAAAAAAATACAATAGGACCTCATGGTTGTTACATGGTGGATAGTCAAACACCATCCACCATCGATCCCAAAAATTGGTTTTGATTAAGTTATGTACGCAATGATGGATTGGAAAAAATTTATTAGTTACAAAAAATGGGGCATTGGTGGTTGGGTCAATGAATATGGCATAAATGGAGGTTTTTGATATTTATATATTCTTGACCTAAAGTCCTAACAATTTATCAGCATAATAATCCCTAAAACTATACCTATATTAAGTCCATATGTCAATTTGACTTGTTATAGAGTCAATTTGACTTAATAAGGTCTCTAGGGAATTTGATAGTTAGGTGCAGTGGGGGTTGGTGGAAGTAGGATCCCTCATTTTCGTAATTAATTCTTCAATTTCAATTTTATTTTCCACAATGTTGTCAATTACAATCTCTTGACTACTAAAGGGGTTTTGTGGAACTATAAGAGGGTTAGGTGGAGGGATATGAGGAGGAATAATAGGTTTTTGTGGAGGGTTTGGTGGAGGGTTAGGAAGAGGAGGAACAAGAGGGTTCTATGGAGGGTTATCAGGGTTAGTAGGATGGGTTATTCAAAACTGATTTAAATATTTTGAGAATATTGGAGTCTTATTCTTAATTTAGTTAAAGGTGTAAGCTAATTAAATTAGTAAATAATATTACAATAATTAAGCCACTAATTTGTATAATTTAATTTTAATTTGAACCTTTCTAAAAATAGTAAATAAATGAAGAAAAATATAACTTAGCTTTAACTGGATTGAGATGATTGAGATAAAAGTTGATATTGGTTATTTAGGACTGGGACACTATCATAAATCAGAATCTAGATTTTGTTCAATGAAAGTATAAGAGCACCAAAAATAGGACACTTCAGGGTCTGGTGCTATAGTCTAGGTCCTGCCAATATTGTCAAAATTGGTCATGGAGATCTAAGTTCTCTAGGTTTTGTCTGATGTCCCTATATTAGTCCACCTATGAAATTTTGAGTCTTGACTATTGACGAAGATCCTTTTAGAGCTGATTTAATCTCCAACCATAGATCTTCTTTATGCTTGAACTTGAAAGAAAACTTGGAGAAATAATGGGGTTAGTGTGTGTAAGATGCATTGAATGTGTATCCACACCCCTTATATGGGCATGTTGCCTACATACCAATAATTTGAAGAGGGATCAAGCCATATGTAGTTCTCCCACTTGATGAGCTTTGTGCAATAGTGTAATGAAAATGCAAAAATGCTAAACTAGGTGTGTTTGAGGTAGCTAGGGACTGGTGTGAGGATTTGAATGAGCTTATAGTTGTATTAGTTAGTTATATACAAATAATAGGGAAAATTTCCTTAGTTTTCTTACTTGCTTTTGAAAATAATTTCCAACCCTTCTAAATTAACTTTGAATGGGATTTTATAGAGATCTATTGGTCATGGGTTAAATGCAACCATGCTAGGTTGACACAATGAAAAAGAGGAATCAGGTAAAAATGGTCATATGAGCTCAAAAGGTTATTGAATAAGAGCATTGAAAAGGGGACACCCTAGGTATTGAGTGTTATAGTCTAACTTGGGCACTATTGTCCTGAGGGTACGAGACCTAGGAAGATGTAATAATCATGGACAAAGGGTCTTGGCTAAGCTGGAATGAGGTCTCAAAATCCTATGGATGATTGGGAATCAGTGAAAAGATGCCTAAAAGGGTCTTGAAATCATGCAATAATGACTAGTGGATTGGGTGTTGTAATCCACACTCAAGCTACCAAATTTAACATTTTATATGAATACATTTCCCCCTTTTATTTTAGTGATACATCAAAGTGAAATACTGAGATAAAAGAAAAATAGAAAGAGTACCTAAACTTACCTACAAGGGTGAAGCTCATGAAGTTGTGTGATGATGGGTATGCGTAGAGAGAGCATGTCATAAAGTGTGAATCTACAAGAGAAAAATAAAGAGTAGATCAATTATTAATAGATACACTATATCTAAAATAAGAATGTACAAAGTTGGATAAGAGAGAGAGGAAGAGAAAATAATGAATACACCTCATCGGGTAAGGGAACCAATACAAAACTTGTTATGATGTTGAGTGATGTTGGATGTGCTAGATATGTTGGGTATGTGTTGTACCAAAAGTAATATCATGAATTGAGTTGAGTTCTTAACTCCCCTATAGTGGCTCAATAATGCAAAGGCTAGCCCTTTAGATCCATCATCACCCACTAAGTAAAGCTAAGTGGTCATGCATGTGCTAATCAATGTTTTGACTATGTGTCCAATCCTTCTAATTAGGTGGCTCAATAATACAAAGGATAACTAGTTATTTAGCTCCATCATTTCCTCATGAAGTGAAGTTATAAATTGATACTAGTATGAATATGTGATGTATGAAGTGGCTCTTAAAACCCATGAATGCTCTAAAATCTTGAAAATGTGGCATGGATAGCCAAATGTATACTAAAAACTAGGCCAATCTTGGCCAACTCAAAAAAGTTGAAGATTAGGCTTATATGAAAGCCACTCCAAAACTAGGCCATAGGCTTATGTGAAAGACACTCAAAAATGTGGAAGTTAGGCTTGTATGAAAGCCACTCTAAAATTATGCTAACCACTTGTAGATGGAATAAGGTACATAACTACTGAGAATACCTAGGTAATATGTTTAACTCGAAAAGAAAATAAGACCACTATGTCATGCACATTGTCCCTAATCACTGGTGTTTGTAACATGGATTCTGATCTAAAATTTATACCAACTACCTAATCTAAAACTATAATTGAGAGCCATCATGTTGTGCATGATGCCCCCTATATTTGGATTCTCTAAAAAAAGCTATACTAAAATTTTTAATCGAGACTGATCTATATGTGGCAAAACTATAGTTGAGCTAACCTTTCTGCCTATTTCTAAAAAAATTGGGGTTTTTTCTATTTGAATAGGAGCACCAAAAATAGGACACCCTAGTGTTTGGAATTTTGTCCTTATTTTGTGCTATTATCCTTTGCTAAAACTAAATATTGTTCTAGAATCATCACTATTTTCCAGTTTGTTCTACCTAGTTTGACTTTTGTTTGCTATTCTGAGTGTTTTAGAAATTGATTTTTTTTACCAGTAGGAGCTTTGATCTATGTTTAAAAACTCTTGTTTGTTTTCCCCAATTCTAAGGGTAGGAATGAAGACCTTGCAATGACTAAAATCATAATAAAGAGCCCTACAAGTGTGTTATATTGCAAAATACATGATATAGCAAATGATAATCGACAAGATATCTCAAGATATAGCATGGTTTATATTAGAGATACTTAGATCAAATAAGGGTATACCTAAATATCTATAACAATGTAATATCATGTGCAAAGTACTAAATTAAAACTAGAAATGTTAGTTTTTATTTGTTAGTTGTTATTTTTTAGTTTTTAGTTGTCAAGGAGGGATGGAGCATGATGTCCATCATGACATCCAAAAAGAAAGAGAATGCATGATGTGGATCATGGAATTGTAAATATTGAGAAGAAAATAAGCACATAAGGTAAGAAGCAAGAAGCATACAAGAGTGGCTAAATGACCAAGTACAAAAGGGACATGGGCACATGTCACTCAAACTAGAAAGCAAGTATAAAAGGCATGTTCAAATGCCACATACACATATAAATGAAACAAATAAGGTTGACATAAGGGCCATAGGCACGTAGAAGAGTAAAAGCAAAGGACATTGGGAAATGTCCTAAGTCACACAAAATAATATAATTAAAAGACATTATCAAATGTCCTAAGGCACATACAAGAGATAAAATAGGAACTGAGAAATACAATCACATCTAGATATGTAAATTAAGAAAGGAAGGATGTAAATATTGTAAATACAATCACATATAACTAATAAAAGAAAGAATTGAAAGTATACAAGACATGTAGTATAAGACTAAGTATATACTAATAAATACACAACTTTTATATACTAGTGAGTGTCGATAGAGTAATCTATGTAAACTGGTAAGTAATGTATATCAACATGATAATTAGAGTGTGTGGTGTAGGAATGACATAACCTGGATGGTGTAGTCATGTATAAGATGCCCTCAGGGGGTAGATATATCAATGTATGTCTTGAATGTAGAATTAGGATGCTCCCTCAATGGGTAGAGTGAAGCAATCAAGGATCTGGATGTCACTACACACACTCAAAGAAGATCAAGTGAAGCATGGTAATGTAGATAAATTGATAAACAATAGCATAAAATAGCAAATATAAGTCTAGTATTGTAGTAAAACTTTAAAGCATGGATGATGCATATAATTGAAATGTTTTTTGAGTTATTTGAATATTTTTTATTTTGAAATGTTATATTATTTTTGGTATTTTTGATATAAGCTATGTACAATCAATCATGAGAGGACTATGTACAAGAAATTGAAAAGAATCTATGTACAAACAAAACTAAGAAAAAATGATATTAACCAATGAGTCTCATGGGAGACTCCCTATCATGGTGTCATGTATCAAGGAGAGGGATCGTGCATGATCATGAAGCATGATGGAAGGGTTGAGACTATGGTTTTGAAAGCTATGCAAGTTGTAAATTCTCTAAAATCTCTATAGTGAAAACCAACTGTGGGGTCCCCTTGTAACTCTAATAATTGGATGTAACTATAGGGCTCTTAAGTACCCATTTGGTAGTAGGAGAAGCTCTTTGAACATGTGCTCTATGTGTAGAGGTGTAATATTTCCTTGGGTCTGAACACTATAATTGGAAGTTGTCTAAAATCCTAAAATTATGGTTGCTCTAAAATAGACCTCTATTGAAATGTATGAACTTTCTATGCTAATGATGGAGGCCTCATTTATGTCTAAATCTGAACTAGAGGAAGAACTATAACTGGTGGAGAAACTGAAACTAGTGGCAAAACTAAAACTGGTGGCAAAACTAAAACTAGTGACTGCAAAAGAGTAGATGGCTCTGAAGTGGGGATTGGTAACTCATACATAACTCCACCAACTATAACAACCTGATTAATGTGAATGAATTTTACACATCTATGAACTATAGAACCTACTTCTCAAAGTTTTTAAATCCATGGTCGACCAAGTTACATATCAAAAACACCTACACTAGGAACAATAGTAAATGGGATGGCCACATGTGTAGGTTCAACCTGTAGAGGAAGTATAATATCACCCAATGAACTTTGTATGTGCCTATTGAATCCACTAATAACTATGTCTATCGATGTAATATCCTACTCTGAATATCCCAAATGTTGTAGTAATGTCATAGTGCACATGTTCATGTTGGATCCATTGTCTATGAGAACACTATGAATGGGATGATTATGAATGTAAGATCTGATAAAGAGTGCATGATAATATAAATCATCCTCAACCATCTCCTATTCTAAGAAGGAGATTGAAGGTCTAGCTGAAACTCTAGAATTGTACACACCAATCATGTTACTCAAAGGATGTGACTCAACTCAAGGTGTCTGATATGTATCTGGTGGGTGATGTGCATGATATGCATGGTGAACCCATGATGTATCTCCTATCCCTTATTTATAATGTTGTGGTAAATTATCTAAAAATATTTTCAAATCTTTATTTTGAGTTTGATTTTCCTAAGGAGGCTCAACTAAAGTGCCAAGATCAATAACATTACCATCTATCAATTCATGTATTTTATGTTTCAATTTGATGCATCTATTTGTTGTGTGGCTTAGTGCCTTATGAAAATCACAAAATGCATTCTTAGCTGATGATGGAGGCCTCATATGTGTCTAAATCTAAACTAGAGGAATAAATGTAACTAGTGGAGAAACTAAAATTGGTGGCAAAACTAAAATTGGTGACTACAAAAAGTAGATGGCTCTGAAGTGGGGAGTGGTAACTCATATGAAACTCCACCAGCTATAACAACCTAATTAGCATGAATTAATTTTACACATCTATGAACTATAGAAGGTACTATTCAAATTTTTTGAATCCATGTTCGACCAAGTAACATATCAAAAACTCCTACACTGGGAAAAATAGTAAATGGTATGGCCACATGTGTAGGTCCAACCTGTAGAGGAAGTACAATCTCACCCAATTAACTTTGTATGTGCTCATTTAATCTACTAATAATTATGTTTGTTAGTGTAATATCTAGATCTAAATATCCCAAATGTTGCATTAATGTCATAGTGCACGTGTTCACATTGGATCCATTGTCTATGAGAACATTATGAATGGGATGATTATGAATGTAAGCTCTAATAAAGAGTGCATGATAATCTGAATCATCCTCAACTATCTCATACTCTGATAAAGAGATAAAAGGTCTAGCTAGAACTATGGATTTATACCCACCAATCATGTTACTCAAAGGATGTGACTCAATTGAATGTGTCTAATATGTATCTTGTGGGTGATGTGCATGATATGCATGGTGAACCCTTGATGTAACTCCTATCCCTTGTATAGAATGTTGTGGGAAAAGATATAAAAATATTTTCAAAGATTTATCCTATGTTTGATTTACCTGAGGAGGCTCAACTAAAGTGCCAAGATCAATAATGTTGTCATCTATCAATTCCTATATCTTATGTTTCAAATAGATGCATCTATTTGTTGTGTGAATGGTGCCCTATGAAAATCACAAAATTCATTCTGATTGTATCCTAATGGAAGAGGCTTTGTTGGATCAACTTCCTAAATAGGAAGGAGAGCTATGATATTACATTCCAATAACTGGTGTAAGACTCTTGCTAAAGATACTAGTAGATTGGAAAAAGTTCATCAAAGAGGCATAGATAAAACCACTCACTGAGGGGGATTTGAAGTCGCATTAACTATTGGTTGATTTTGACACTTGGTATCATTGACCTTCACTTTTTATGGGAATTTTTTGATACTCTTGTTTATTGTTTATATTATACTTATGTACTTGATTTTGCCCACTGAAATTAATTTGACTTCCCTTTCCTTTAATGTATGACATAACTCAGTGAAGGAAGAGAACATTTTGAACATTATTGATTCATGCAAAGCTAGTAGAAGACTCTATTTGAAGAGATCTTGTAACCCTTGATCAGTTATGGGCCTAGTCATCTTAGCCAAAATAGTCTTATATCAAAGAACATAATCTATGAGATGTTCATTTGACCTTTGTTTTTGTTGTGAAACTTAGGCATAGAAAACCTTATCACCAATGTTAATTCTTGTTAGTTAATAGATTTGTCCTATTCTAAGAAAAAAAATGTTTTACTTTGACTCTATAACCCTTTCTTTGAGAACAAATGAGTTAAACAACAAATGAGTGAACTATTAGGGATAATTCCTCTCTAAATTAAGGTACAAATCCCTTTAAAAATTTTAATGAATTCAAACTAATTTAATCATTCGGACACACTTTTAGCCAAAAAGCATTTAAAGCAAATTAACATTCATACATCTCTATTCTATGAATGTGGTATCTTTCCTCCATATAACATTATTTAGTGATAAAACACATAGATTCTATCCTCAACAATAATCAGACATATAAATATATATATTATTGAACCAGCAAAAGATAAAACACATATGATGAGTTATCCAATGAAAGAATAATTACCATTTGAAAGGAGAGTTCACACAAAAACTCAATTTCAAATACTTAAACACATAGATTTAAGTATGTAGTAATTATTTCTTCATTTCACTCACAGATGAAAATTCTTCAAACAATCATCAAATATATTGTAAAACAAAGAAGTTTAGCTTTAAAATTCTATTATCTTCTTCTTTTCTATCCTCTGTCTCAGTTTTTAACAACTATATATATATATATATATATATATATATATATATATATATATATATATATATATATATATATATATATATATAATTACCCTAATTAACTATTCTTTAAACCCAGAGGTAAAACAAACTCTGACCCACACGAGATTTAGTTTCATACAAGCTCATTAAAAGACAATTTTTTTATAAACATAATTTCAACTAAATAATTGATAAAGAGATTGTATAAGAAAGATTAACACTGGGGTAGTGGATTGGAATCTCTGGATTTGCTTTGTTCTGCTGAGGAGACATGTTGCACCTTCCATTCCTGATGTGTAGTAACAAATTCTTGGATTTTTGAGAAGCTGGGGATGCCAATGTGTTTAACCCATGCTTTCGAAACATCTTTCTCTCTTCAAATTTTTGCCACTTTTTCTACATGTTCTAGGAGTGCAACAACACAGAGGTGAAGAAGTGATTCTACTTTTGAATTCTGAGAGAAATCCTCAATTAATAGGTTATTGTTTTCTTTAACATAACTAATCTTCTCTCTAAAGGATTGAACCACAGTATTGATATCCTTTTCCATCTCCCCATCATCTTTTATATATTTCACATCAATACATTGTAAGTCATGCTATAAGGATTGAGTGAACTCAGTTATTTCTTTGATCATGTTTTTAAATTCAATTCGTCCTTGTTTGGATACTGAGTTTCTCCATTTGATAATTATCTTACTTGCATATAATATATTATCATTCAGACTCATGAAATTTTTCTTTGATAAAAAATTCATTACCCCATATTTTTGAACATCACCAATTTGATTTATCGCATTCATCCATTTTCCTTCCTCTTTTTCCCATGAAGCATTATGTGTTTTCAAATATTCAATGGCAGCCATATTCTTGTCATATATATTCTTCAATTCCTTAATACATTTCATACCCTTCTGGATAATGCCATCCAACCAATCATTAAACACATTAGTCACCATTTTTATTTTTATGTATTTGATCTAGAATTTTATGGTTGACCAAATATTTTGGGTCAAAAGATAGAGGTAGTTGGGAAATAAGTTGCGGATTTGGGTTATGAATGGCATCAATATACTCTGCCATTGATCATAAGGTCTGTTTCAACTCCCTCTTATGTTTTTCATCCTTTCAAGTATGGATGAATATCCTTTTGGTAGATGCTTCAAGATAGTGCATATCTGCAGCACGTGATGTAGTCCCAAGATCTATTTTCTTTATTATGAAATCTTGAATTGTGTGATCTTAAACTTCCTTATCAATTATTGGTTGGTCTATTTCTACATTCTAGTTCCCTGTATCAGGGTTAATGTCCACCCTGGATCTTGTTTTCAGCTTCTTGGATTTAGGAGTCTTTCCTAAACACTTGTTAACCATGTCCTCCAATGGCAATGAAAATGGAACTATTTTTATTTTATCACTGATTAAACTTTCCAACCATTTGGGTGTAAGGACTGAAACTTTCTTACCAAGATTCAATTATTCATAAGGCACATTTGATATTGCCATCAGATATATAGAATCTGAAGCAACCTTTGTTTGTTGATTTTCACTAATCTCCTCTACCATTGGTGGATCAAACCCTTTATCACTTATTACCTCTCTTGAATCCTCTTTAGCGTTTAAGTCCACAACTATTCTTTCAAAAATCTCCTTCTTCTCCTTACTTTTAGTCCTTAGTCTGGTAGTATGAGAAGGTAGAATAGTTGCAAGGGTTTTATTGGACTTTTTGATGATATAACCCTTTCCAAATTTTGGCTTGAGATTACCTACATTATAAATAGTAATAAACTGATTAGAAGATCTTATTGGAGATGGTGATTCATCAATTGGTGCACATCACTGGCAATCTTCATTTTGAACTTCTTTCAGTCTACAATCCTTTAACCATTTCTTAGTTCTCCTTATCATTGGGAGAGTTTTGACTTCAATCTAATCCTCTTCATATTTATTCCACTCAAATTCTAGAATAGGTAGCTATTTTACTTGAAAATGAGGATCAACCACCTGTTCTTCATCATCAATTATTTCAGAGATATTCATACTCAAATTGAGTGTAACTATTTACACCAAGGAGAACCTGCACCAAAGCTTTTTTCTAACATCAAATTTGTCCAGACAATCCTTCCAATAGTCTTTGATTTAGAGAATGTGTGAAAATCCCATTCCAAAATCTAGATTGTCCCTAGCAAAACCTCTACTATCAAACTGGGGTTTGGCATTATAGTATTATAAATTGAAATTTTTTAGGTCCACCTCTAAATTTAAGGCATCAAAAATTGAATGGCATGAATAGTGTCCTAGTTTTACAAGAAAATAAATACCAGATTCTTTATTCATTGGAAAGTTCTTGTCTGTATGGGCTAGCTGCTTGCAATTTCTATCAATATAAAGTGGTCAAAAACATATCTGGGTAGCTTCACTGGTTCACCATCAAAACCACCAACTCTGATATAAGTAAATTTGGAAAATTGAATGAAGAAACTATCATAAATATTGATCAATTACATGGCTTCATCAGAGATTCTCTTATTAACATTGCCTATTAATTCATAAGTCATCCTATCAGTAAAAACATCATTAACCCTTGCATAGTTTTCATAATAATTTTACATCTACAAATGTGGGTAATAATCATAAATTCTATTGTCTTCAACTAAGGATGCATGAATCAACCCTCTCCATTCTCTTGTATATGCTAAGTAGTAAAAGAGATATGAAGATATATAAAAATACTTATTCTCAAAATAATTACTCAGACCTAGATGCAAACATTTGGCTATGATTTTTTCCCAATCCAAATATTGTTCTCCTTGGAGGATCACCTGAACGAATAAGTACATCCAATCCTCCCAATAAAATGCTTGAGAACTACCTTTCACCCTATGTAATAATACCATGATGTATTTAATTTTTGGTGTCATATGTTCTCTGGTTAATGATCTGAGCAGTCTTAAACCTCCTTTTTGAAATTTTAGTAACCATTTTTTTGCAATTACACTTCTGTAGATTGTTTTCTTTAATGAAAAATGACTATAAGAGGAAGTAAAAGCAAGGTTAGAGTATGGCCCCTTGGGAAAAAATTTCATCATAGTCATTAGATTTTATCTATTGACATGCAGTAATACATTGCCATCTATAGTTCTGATACACCTATTTTGAGGATCGTATCTATTCATGCATTCCAGAACTAATTTAGGACATTTTACCACCATGGGAAAAGCTGTAACTTTGACTAAACCAATTTCCACTATTTTCTCCATCATAGGGGTTGACATAAGATTTTTAACCCTCTCCTTAAAATCTTCTAAATCATATTGAACTAAAGAAGTATCCCTGAATTCAAGAAGAGAACAAATAAGACTAGGACCATGTTCGTAATCAAGACAAGTAGATTTCATGGCTATAGATTGGAGGATATAATGAAAAATGCTTTGAACATCTTAAATAATACTAGAAACTCAAAATGATTCTCTTTTCCAACAAAATAATGAAATAATCTTATAGGAAAAGTTAAACTCACCTTCAATGCATCAAAAATTACTGTAAAATTGTGCAATAAAAATCTTATGCTTCTAATGTTGCTCTCCTTTGCATAACTTGTGTGTTTACTATTAAAAATGGCTTGTCCTTTCTTGATAAAGGCATGAAATTAGGTCAAATAATTATTAGATCAATTAACTTATGCTAAACTTTCTTGATAGGATGCAAATTCTAACATGTGCATTAATTATAAGTAGTTTTCACACATGACCTTAATGTGTAATGATTACTCATAACATTTCAAAATTATAACTTTCCATTTCATAAAATGTTCTATATATATTTCCCTCTAAATGATTTACTTATTTTAAAATCTCCCATAAATTTTGACTTAAAAGACTTTGGGACAGGTGGGATTAAAGTCATGAAATGTTGAATCTTTGAAATGTTGAACCTTTAAAGTCTTGAAATGAAGTTCAATGTGAAGGTTCAAAGATATAAATTGAGTTACACAAAGGGACCAATAGTTCACAACTTTTGAGAAACATTGAACCATTGAACTCTTGAACTTTGAAAAGGGTTCAAGTTCGAAGGTTCAATTCTTTAGTAATTTCAAACATATGAAAACAAGTGGATAAAATTTCAAAACAAAGAGCTGAATTAAGAAATAAACATATGATCAATAAGGTAATATGGCGGGTCAACTTTCACTTAGGGAAGGTTCACAAAAAAAAAAGGGGGGGTGAATTAAAAGGTAACATTGGCTCTAATTTAGAACTACATTTTATGACAAAATGCAGAGAGCTCATAAACTCTAGTTACACATAAACCCAAACACTGGGATGGAAGAAAAAGAAATAAGATAAACCCAAAACTAGAAAAGGAAAACAATAGCACACAACAACAAAGGAAAGACTATGTACAAAATAGGGGACACCTATTTTATAGTCAATAAAATTTAAGGTCCAATCTATTATAGGATAGGGGTAGAATAGTTCCATCTAGATATTCTAATTTGAAATAATTAGGGCTGAATACCTAATGAATTTTGAAGGGGCCTTTCCAAAGTGAATCAAACTTGCCATGTCCTCCTTTAGGTTCTCTCCTCTTATCCCACAGCAGCACTTCATCTCCTTCCATGAATTTTTTGGGCCTTGATTTTTGATCAAAAATCTTCTTAACCTTGACTTGATGAGTGATAATCCGATCAACCAGTTCATTCTTTTCCTCCTTGATCTTGGTTAAGTACGTAACTCTCTTTTTTAGGGAATCTTGAAAATATTGATCTTCAATGACATTTTGTAATTTGGTTGCATATAATTCCAAGGGTAATGATAATTGAGCTCCTATTCCATAAACCAGTTCAAAAGGTACCATTCTTATTGCCCTTTTTAGGGTTACCCTATCAGCCCAGAGTGCTTCATATAACCTCTTATGTCAATCTTTAGGATTATCACTCACCAATTTCCTCGTGATGGCTATCAGACTTTTGTTACTAGACTCAGATTGTCCATTCCCTTAAGGATAATAATATGATGAGTGAGAACGAGAGATACTATGCTCATAAAAAAAAGAATTAAGTTTAATTGAAGTAAATATAGTAGTGTTATCTACCACAGGCTTCTGAGGAACACCAAAACATACCAGTATATTTTCTCTGAGAAAATTACATATTACTTCTAAAGTGGTTCTCTTCACAGGGACTTCTTCAACCCATTTTGTAAAATAATTAGTTGCTATAAGAATGTGTGTGTGTGTCTGACACTTGAAGAAGGGGAGAGAGGCCCAATAAAGTCTAATCCCCATTATTTGAAAGGTTCTTCAATAATGACAAGCCTTAGAGGCCATGCTGTAAGTTATGGCTTTCCTAAAAACATTTTCCATTTTTCATAGTTAACTACCTATTTGTATGCATCTTTAAACATACCCAGCCAATAATAATAATTTCTAAGGATTTTGAAAGTTGTGACTAAACAAGATAAGTGTCCATTGTAGGCTTCATTATGAAAAACTTCCAAAATCTTGTGTTATTGTTCTTTATCTACACATCTCAAAAAGGATCCATCTAGTCCCTTTTTGTATAAGACATCACCCCAAATGACATATTTTGTTGCTTTTAACTTCAAATTCCTTTTCTCCTTCAGGGATAAGTAACTAAGATAGTATTCATAATTAATATAATGTGCCACATTCAAGAACCATGGATCTTGTAAACTCACTAATAAGACAATCGGAAGTTCTTCCTCTTCTTCTGCTTTACTTTTAGCAATCAATTTGCATAGGCCTTGACCTCTAACTAATTTAGTTGGCCTAATCTCCAATTCATATTCTTGAATCTTAGCAACCCATATTTATGTTTTATTCACCCCAACATCTTGTTGAGTCAGAATGATTTTTACAATTAAACTAGGGACAAATACAATTGAATGAGAGTGTAGTATATAATATCTAAACTATTTAATAGCATTTATCATAGCAAAAGCTTGATTCTTAGTTAAATAATATTTAATTCCATGTTTATTAAGAGGAACACTCATAAAGGCTATTGGGGCTTCTTCATTCAATTCATTTTTCTATATCAAGATACCAGACAAGGTATGTTCTGAAGCATAACAATAAATAATAAAATCTTTTTGAAAATTAGGGTTTACCAAAGTAGGTGTTTATGCAATCACTTCTTTAATAACTTAAAATTATTTCTTAGCAGCCTCATTCCATTTTAATGCTTGTTTTTCGCTCATCATCCCCACAATATACTTCGTAATCTTAGTAAAATCAAGAATGAACCTTCTAATGAAGTTAATCTAGCCAAAGAAAGACTTAACTCCAGTCCTATTAGAAGGATGACTTAGCTGTTGTATTGCTCTAACCCTTTCTAGATAAATATTGATTCCATCCTTTTAAACTAGATGTCCCAACAATTTATCTTTTGTTACACAAAAAATTAACTTCTTAGGATTAAGAATTATCCCTTGACTTTGATACCTTTGCAAAATGATCTCTAGATCTTTCAGATGATCCTCTCTTTTTCTAAATAAAAAATCCAAATCATCAAGATAAATGACAATAATTTTATCTTTAAGCTCTCTAAAAGATGAATTCATCTCCCATTGGAAAGGTTCACCAACATTAATCACACCAAAGGGCATACGGTTATAAGCAAAAGTTCCCTGGGGTGTAGTAAAAGTAGTTTTATGTTGATCAACTATAGCTACACTTATTTGATTATAACTTGGGAATCCATATAATATGGACATCATCTCTGATCCAAAAACTATCTACAAAATGTGATCCATCATAGGTATAGGATAATTATCTTTCAAATTGGCTTGGTTCAGATTCCTAAAATCAATAAAAATTCTTATTTCTCCATTTTTTTTGCGTAATAGGATAATATTTGCCACCTAGGTGGAGTGATGAATCAGATAAATAATCTTGGCTTTCAACATTTTTTTTATCTCTTTAAACATAGCTTCAGTAACTTTTGGATTATAGTTTCTCAACTTTTGCCAAAATGGAATTGCATTTTTTTTAAAGGAATATGATGTTGAAATTGCACACCCCTAAAATCTTTCAAGTCATCAAAGCACTAAGCAAAGGCATCCTTATACCTAATCAATAGATTAATCAATTTGTTTTTCTCCTCTAGCGAGCAACAACTACCAATGAAAATCCATTTAGGATTAGTCTTACTCCCAATGTTTATCTTTTCATAGTCTCCCATTTTGTCAAGGTTCTAAGCAAGTTTGTCTTTAGTATATTCATCTTGTCAAGTTAACAAATGTTCTAAAGAGACCAGTCCCTTGGGTATTTTGTTTCCCTTTAAATGAATTACATCATCCTTTGAATTGATCCCTAGATCAGGACTAAATTCTTTACATTCTATTTCAAAACCTTCAAAAGAAATCCCCGAAAACATTTTAGTATTCTCCAAGAAGTTTTTGATCTACCTGTCATTCTCAAAAACTTGCCAATTCTCAGCATTATCTGGGACATTAGGATGATACATCAATTATATAATATATGAATTCTTTTTGAAATTAGGGTGTGGGAAAAGAAGGGAAGCTGACACTACCAGAGAATATGCTCATGTATTTTGATCTCTAGGAATTGCTTTAATAGAAAAGGCATCAAGACATTCTATCTCATCCCAAACCATGTTCCTGTAATGTCTCAATCTTTCATTTTTAACTAAGAAAATGCCACTCACCTGATTAACAATCAATTCAGCATCTCCTTTTGCTCTGAGCATCTTTATCCCCTTTTCTTTGGCTTCATTTAATCCAAGCAATAGGGCCTCATACTCCGTAGTGTTATTAGTATTTTTAAATTCTAATTTGAAAGAGTAGGGAATATTTCTACCTTAAGGTGAGATCAAAACAACCCCTACTCCTAAACTAATGTTGGTACAACTACCATCAAATTTCATGGTCTATAGATCATCTGAATGAGTAGATTTTAGGGTGAACTCTTCCTTCATGTCTTCAAAAGAGAGGAAGTAATTTCCAAATTCACATTCTTCAAATAGGATCTGAGATTTAGGATCATCAGAAGGATACACAGTAAACTTGCATTTAGGTTCAGGTTATAATTTAACTTTTTGATTTCCCATTAGAATTGTAGCTTCTAACCAATCCAATTTAATCTCCCCATCTAAGTTTTTACAAAATGTCCTGCTCAACAACATCCCTTAACTAGCAGGAATATTTGCTACCAAGATAGTCAATTTCACTTTTTATCGGGATAAGCTACAAGGGTGACCTATGCATTTTTGATTTGCCCAAGGAAAGAAATCTATTTTCCATCCATGGTGTAACACCTACCAAATGTTTTTGTAAGGGATAGGCCCAGGGCTTTGGCTATAAAAGAAGGCATGATATTATTAGAGGCACCTGAGTCTATAATACAATTACTAAGTTTATGGCCATTTATGAATAAAGAAACATAAAATAGGTTGGTTTTTATATCAACCACATAAGAAGAATCATTAGCTGAGTCAATAGTTATTTTAGGAGTATGCCTGGGTGATTCAGGTGGGGAAACAAATAATTGGGCAATTAAAGACTCATCACTAGCATTTAGTTAACTTTTGGGCCCAATTTGTGAAAGATCACCTTTGACATATTTAACCATTCTATTAAGTCCTTTGGGATTCAACTTAAGATACTCAGCAGGGGATATTTGAATCTTTATAGACTTGAAAAATTCTATAATATCAAAATAAGTTTCATATTCAATCCTATGTAAAAATTTAACTTCTTGGGCCTTCAAATTAATGTTAGGGGTTATAGTAAGAGGCTCCTTACCTTTAACAAGTATTTTTTGAGTATTAAAAAATATCATATTCTTCTAACTTTTGATAAGCACATCACATGAAGGATATTCAAGAGTAACTAATATCTCACCTCCTCTTTTTGAATTTGATTCATATTCTAGGAAGTGTATTTTAGAGTCACCAAGTTTCTCAGAGTTCCTTTCTTCTTCAGTAATCTCTCCCAATGCATCTTGAGTAGTGGTCATTTGAACATATCTAAGCATTTCTAGATAAGAGTTTCCATCATGATCAGTAGTCAAATGAAAGGCACACATATTTCCTCTTCTAAGGGGAGCTTCAATAGCTATCCTAGGTTGTGCTGATGTAAGTGGTAATGTCCTACCAGTATTTGTCTATTGGTTAAAATTTATCCTACTAACATCTTGATATGGTTGTTGAAATGAAGTACCAGCCTTAGGTAATTGTATTTTTAAGGCAATCATATCATTAACTAATCTTTGAACCATAGGATCTGTAGAAGATGAGGGTGAGTGTTAGGTACTTGGACTTCTTTCTTCCATTTTCCAGTCATAATAAGATCATCTTCTAACTCAAATGTCAAGGTTTGTGCGATTGCTAAGTTGGCAACTACACCTCTTCTAAGATGAAAACTAATATTAAGAGGCATAAAATTAATAAAAAAAACATTTTTGATTCTCAAGAGTTGGCCTTTTAGCATTTGGGATTTTGTGCACAATTATATTGAATTTGGCTATAAATTCCCTCATAGGCTCATGTATTTCTTTATTGAGTTGATTCAATTAAGCAAGAAGGAAATGTTCATCTTTCATGCTTTTAACCTATTTTTAAATGTAATTTTCATATCATTCCATTTTGTAATTGAAGAGTTAGATGATAAAACCATTCTACTGTAGTTTCAGTTAGAGTTTGCACAAAAATCCTTATGGCTACATCTTGATGTTGCACACCTAACACACCACATGCTATGACAAAAGCACTCAAATGTTTATCTGGTGATTATCTTTCATCTCCATTAAAATTGGGTAAGTTTTCCCTTGCATTTTTAGGTAGAGGATTCAGGATAGCCCCTAAATTTAGAGGCCCTATAGTTGTTCCCCAAGGTTGAGCCATTGGAATAAAACTAATGGCAGAGGGAATGATAGTACCATAAAGTGTTAAGGCTTGATAGATAGAGGATGTAGAAGGCTTAGTAGGGATATAAGGTCAACTTCTATCTCTTCTAATAGGATTAGGGATATAGGGAAAATTAAGGCTTTGTAGTGTTTTAAAGGTAGGATCCTCAACTCCATCTCTCCTCAAAGACCTTGTATATCTTCTAGACTCCAGTTTATGATATTTGTTTCTAAGATACTCTTGACCTCTTCAGACTTCAGGGGCTTGATTTATTACTAAATTTTATACTTTCCTCCTTCTTTGTCTAAGTAATAAGAATCTCAAATTATCAACCAATTATTTTTATTTTTCTAATACTCGGCTAGCCCTTCTATAATCCTCAATGCTTCGGTGAGTGCACCATGCAAAAGTGTTTAACTGATCAATTATATCTTCTTGTTCATCTTGTAAACCAAGATTAGGTTACAAAACAAGAATTATATTTTCATGGAGAAGCACCATCATTGCTTCATATTAAGGTGACTAATAATTTAACAAATGACTTCAAATCCCCAGCAGAGTCACAAAAAATTATTAGTTAACAGATTTGTCCTCTTCTAAAAAAAATGTTTTGCTTTGACTCTATAACCCTTTCTTTGAGAAAAAATGAGTTAAACAACAAATGAGTGAACTATCAAGGATAATTCCTCTCTGAATTAAGGTATGACTCCCTTTAAATTTTTCAATGAACTTAAACTACATTAATCATTTGGACACACTTTTAACCAGAAAGTGTTTAAGGCAAACTAACATTCATACATCACCATGTTATGAATGTGGTATCTTTCCTCCATATAACATTATTTAGTGATAAAATACACAAATTCTATCCTCAATAATAATCAAACATATAAATATGTATATTACTGAACCAACAAAATATAAAACACATATGATGAGTGATCCAATGAAAAAATACTTACCACTTGAAAGGAGAGTTCACATAGAAACCCAATTTCAAATACTTAAACACACAGATTTAAGTAGGTAGTAATTATTTCTTCTTTTCATTCACAAATGAATATTCTTCAAACAATCATCACATATATTTTAAAACAAAGAATTTCAGCTTTAAAATTCTCTTGTCTTCTTCTTTTCTATCCTCTGTCTCAGTTTTTAACAACTAAAAACATATATATAGTTACCCTAATTAACTATTCTTTAAACCCAGAGTTAAAATAAACTCTGACCCACATGGGATTTAGTTTCATATAAGCTCATTAAAAGACAAAGTTTTTTTTATAAACATAATTTCAACTAAATAACTGAATAAAGAGATTGCGTAAGCAAGATTAACACTAGGGCAGCAAATTGGAATCTCTAGATTTGCTTTGTTCTATTGAGGAGACATGTTATGCCTTCCATTCCTGATGTGCAGTAACAAACTCCTAGATTTTTGAGAAGTTGGGGATGCCAATGTGTTTAACCCATGCTTCTAAAACATCTTTCTCTCTTTGAATTTTCACCACTTTGTTCACGTGTTCTGGGAGTGCAACAACACAGAGGTGAAGAAGTGATTCCACTTTTGAAATCTGAGAAAAATCATCAATTAATAGGTTATCATTTCCTTTAACAAAAATGATCTTCTCTCTGAAGGATTGAACCATAGTATTGATATCCTTTTCTAGCTCTCCATCATCTTTTATATATTTCACATCAATACATTATAAGTCATCTTCTAAGGATTGAGTGAATTCAGTTATTTCTTTGATCATTTATGTAAATTTAGTTCATCCTTGTCTAGATACTGAGTTTTTCCATTTGATATTTCTCTTACTTACATATAATATATTATCATTCAGACTAATCAAACTTTTCTCTGATAAAAACTTTGTTACCCCATACTTATGAACATCACCAATTTGATTTATCACATTCATCCATTTTCTTTCCTTTTTTTCCCATGAAGCATTCTATGTTTTCAAATCTTTGATGGCAGCCATAGTCTTATCATATATATTATTCAATTCCTTAATATATTATATGCCCTTTTGGATAATGTCATCCAACCAATCATCAAACACATTAGTTACCATTTTATTTTTATGTATCTGATCTAGCATTTTCTAATTGACTAGAGATTTTGGGTCAAAATATAGAGGTAGTTAGAAAATAGGTTGTGGATTTAGATTATGAATGGCATAAATATACTCTATCATTGATTGTAAGGTTTATTTCAACTCCCTCTTATATTTTTCATCCTTCTAGGTATGATTGACTATCCTATTGGTAGATGATTCAAGATGGTACACATCCGTGGTGCATGATGCAGTCCCAAGATCTATTTTTTTTATTGTGAAATCTTGAATTGTAGGATCTTAAACTTCCTTATCAGTTGTCAGCTGAGCTATTTCTACATTCTAGTTCCTTGTATCAGGGTCAATGTCCACCCTGGATGTTGTTTTTAGCTTCTTGGAATTAGGAGTCTTTCCTAGACACTTGCTAACCATGTCCTCCAATGGCAATGAAAATGGAACTATTTTTCTTTTGTCACTGATTAAATTATCCAACCATTTGGGTGTAAGGTTTAGAACTTCCTTACTAGGAATCAATTATTTAGAAGGCACATTTGATATCACCATCATATCTATATAATCTAAAGCAACCTCTATTTGTTAATTTGCACTAATCTCCTCTGCCATTGGTGGATCAAACCCTTTATCACTTGTTGCCTCTCCCGAATTATCTTTAGAGTTTAAGTCCACAACTATTATTTTAGAAATCTCCTTCTTCTTACTTTTAGTCCTTATTCTGGTAGTATGAGAAGGTAGAAAAGTTTCAAAGGTTTTCTTGGACTTTTTTATAACAAAACCCTTTCAAAATTTTGGCTTAAGAGTACCTACATCACAAATAGAAATAAGCCAATTAGAAGAACTTATTGGAAATAGTGATTCATCAATTGGTGCACATCATTGGGAATATTCATTTTAAACTTCTTTCAATCTACAACCCTTTAACCATTTCTCATTTTTCCTTATGACTGGGAGAGTTTTGACTTTAATCTGATCCTCTTCATCTTTATTCCAATCAACTTCTAGAATAGGTAGTTGTTTTACTTGTTCAAAATGAGGATCAACCACCTGCTCTTCATCATCAATTATTCCAGAGATATTCATACTCAGATTGAGTGTAACTATTTGCCCCAAGGAGAACCCACACCAAAGATTTCTTCTAACTTAAAATTTATTTAGAAAATCCTCCCAATAGTCTTCGATCTAGGGAATGTGTGAAAATCCCATTCTAAAATCTATATTGTCCCTAGTAAAACCTCTATTGTCAAACTTGGGTCTGGCATTATAGTACTAAAAATTGAAAATTTTCAGGTCCACCTCTAAATTTAAGGCATCAAAAAATGACTGGCATGAATAGTGTCCCAATTTGATGGGAAAAGAAATATTATATTATTTTTTCATTTTAAATTTCTTATTTACATGAGCTAGCTTCCTACAAACTTCTATCAATACAAAGCGGTCAAAAACATATTTAGGTTGCTTCATTGGTTCACTTCAAAACCACCAACTCTGATATAAGTAAATTTGGAAAATTGAATGAAGAAACTACCATAAATACTGATCAACTACATGGCTTCATTAGACATTCTCTTATTAACATTGCATGTCAATTCATAAGTCATCCTATCAGTAAAAACATCATTAACCCTTGCATAGTTTTCATAACAATTTTGCATTTGTAAATGTGGGTAATAATAATAAATTTTGCTATCTTCAACTAAGGATGCATGAGGAAACCCTCTCCATTCTCTTCTAGTAGTAAAAGAGATATTAAGACATATAAAAAACCTTATTCCTGAAATAATTACTCAGACTTAGATGCAAACATTTGGCTATGATTTCTGCCCAATCCAAATACTATTCTCTTTGGAGGATCTCCTAAATGAAGAAGTACATCCAAAAATCCCAATAAAATGCCTGAGAACTACCTTTCACCTTGTGTAATAATACCATGATGTCTTTAAATTTTGGTATTATATGTTCTCTGGTTTATGTTTTGGGTAGTCTTGAACCTCCTTTTTGAAATTTCAATAACCAATTTCTGGAAATTACACTTCTGTAGATTGTTTTCTTTAATGAAAAATGACCATAAGAGGAAGTAAAATTGAGGTTAGAGTATGGCTCCTTGGGCAAAAATTTTGTCACATCCATTAGGGTTTGTCTATTTACATATAGTAATACATTACCATCTGTAGTTTTGATACACCTATTTTGAGGGTCGTATCTATTCATGCATTCCAGAACTAATTTGAGACATTGTACCCCCATGGGAAAATCTGTAGCTTCAACTAAACCACCTTCCACTAGTTTCTCCATCATAGGGGTTGACATTGGATTTTTAACCCTCTCCTTAAAATCTTCTAAATCATATTGAACTAAAGAAGTATCCTCAAATTTAGGAAGAGAACAAACAAGACCAGGAGCATGTTCGTAACCAAGACAAGCAGATTTCATGGCTACAAATTGGAGGATATATGAAAAGTGATTTAAACTTCATAAATAATACCAAAAACTCAAAATGATTCTCTTTTCCAAAAAATATGGAATCAACTTATAGGAAAAGTTGAACTCACCTTTAATGTATCAAAAATTACTATGAAACTATGCAATAAAAATCTTATACCTCTAGCGATACTCTCCTTTGCATTAACCTGTGTATTTACTATTAAAAGTGGCTTGTCCTTTCTCAATAAATGCATGAAATTAGGTTGAATAATTATTGGATCTATTAACTTGTGCTAAACTTGCTTGATAGGATGCAAATTATGACAAGTGCATTAATTGTAAGTAGTTTTCACATGCAACCTTAATGTGTAATAATTACACATAACTTTTCAAAATTAGAACTTTCCATTTCATAAAATGTTATAGATATATTTCCCTCTAAATTATTTACTTCTTTTAAAATCTCCCACAGCTTTTGACTTAAAAGACTTCAGGAAAGGTAGGACTAAAGTCACTAAATGTTCAATCTTTAAAATGTTGAACCTTAGAACTCTTGAAATGAGGTTCAACATGAAGGTTCAAGGATACAAATTGAGTTACACAAAGGGACCATTATTTCATGAATTTTGAGAAACATTAAACCATTGAAATCTTGAACTTTGAAAAGGGTTTGAGTTTAAAGGTTTAATTCTTCAATAATTTTGCACATATGAAGACAAGCGGATAAAATTTCAAAACAAAGAGCTGACTTAAGAAATAAACATATGATCAATAAGGTAAGATGGCAGGTCAACTTTTTCTTAGGGAAGGTTCATTAAAAAAAAATAAGGGTGAATTAAAAGGTAACAATGCTGAAATGAGCTAGGAACATGTTTGCTAAAAGATTGAATGCATTGACCAATTAATTCAGTAGACTATAGAACCATTGTAAAGCATAATCCTTTAAACTCTATGTAAAAATATTGGTTAATAGCTAGTCATTTGGCATATATTCCAATCATGCTACATTAAAATCTCTTAAATGTGTCTCTAGATCACCATTGCCATCATATAGAGTGAGCTTGAGTTGAACAAAACCTTGTGGCAAGGGTGTCGAAGCAATATGACATGTCAATGGTGTATAAATAAGAGAAAAATAATCCAAGGCTTGTGTAAATATAGAAGCACCTTGATCAAGATGTATCACCTTGTATTTAAGAGATTTTATCTCTTGCATAAGGATAGCCACATCAGGAGACAAAGATTTATTAGCTATAATTGGTGGTGCCTCATAGGAAGGTTAGGTTGTTATAGGGGTTTGTTGAGACATAGTTACCCCTGTAGTGTCATTTACACCTGGTTGATCTATGGTTTGAGAAGATTGACCATTGTTCACTTTCTGTTGTTCTTATTGTAGTATTTTAACCATGTCATCTTGCATATCAGAATTTTTAGTTAAAAGGTCTTAGAGTTCTCTCTTATCAATTTTATCAAAACTGATGTATTGGGTCATTATTAAGGTAGGAAAACAAATTGAAAATTGATTTAATTTTTTGTAATAATTTGTAATAAGCAAGGTGCTATAGAAGGAAAGTATTGAATATAGGAGAGGCAAAGTACTAAAACTAGTAAACTAAAAAGTACATAAAAAGGATACGAAGCTCACAAACATGTAAGGAGATACCTCAAAAGCAATGGGACCTAGTAAATGTAACTAGGGTTTTGAAAAACAATTTATTTTAAAATTACTATGGAATTTTAAAATTTGATGCTAATTTTTTATTAAAATATACAGGTAAAAAATCAAAAAATTATTGAAAAATTTTTGATTTGAAAGGACCTAGTCTATGCAACTAGGGTTTTGAAAAAATGATATTCTTTTAAAATTACTAAAGAATTGTAAAATTTAATGCAAAATTTTGAATTAAATATACAGGTAAAAAATTGGAAATTTTTTGATTTGAAAGGACCTAATATGTGAAACGAGGGTTTGGAAGATAAAATATTTTTTTTTAAATACTATGGAATTTTAAAAATTAAATTGAATTTATGATTTAAATAGGCAAGTAAAAAATCAAAAAAAATTGTAAAAATTAGTAAGGAATTTGCCCTAGGGTTTCTAGGGTTTTAATGCAGAAATGAAGTAAGTTGGGTTCACCAAATGATTTAACTATGTTGGGAATATTGGAGTCTTATTCCTAATTTAGTTAAAGGTCTGAGCTAATTAAATTAGTAAATAATATTTCAATAATTAATCCATTGATTTATATAATTTAATTATAATTTAAACCTTTTTATAAATATTAAATAAATGAAGAGAAATATAACTTAGCTTAAACTAGATTGAGATGATTGATATAGAAGCTGATATTAGATGTACAAGACTAGAACATTGTTGCAAATCAAGATCTGGATTTCATTCAATAAAAAGATAGGAGCATCAAAAATAAGACACTTCAGGGTCTAGTGCTATAGTATAGGTCCTACCATTGTTGTCCAAATTGGTCACAGATATCTGAGTTTTTTGGATTTTCTCTATTATTCTTATATTAGTCCACCTAAAAAATTTTGAGTCTTGACTATTGGTGAAGCTCCTTGTAGAGTTGATTTAATCTCCAACCCTAGATCTTTTTTATGCTTGAAATTGAATGAAAACTTGGAGAAAGAGGGGGGTTAGTGCATGTAAGATGCACTAAACATGTATTTATACCCCTTGTGTGGGTACACTACCTACATACCAATACTCTAAAGAGGGATCAAGCCATATGTAATTCTCCCACTTGATGTGCTTTGTGCAATAGTGTAATGAAGATCTAAAAATGCTAAAATGGGTGTTCTTGAGGTGGCTAGGGATTTGTGTGAGGATTTGAATGAGATTGTGGCTATATTGGCTGGTTGTATGTAGAGAATAGGTAAAATTACTGTAGTGTTCTTTCTTGTATTCTTGATTGCTTTTGAAAATAATTGCCAATCCTTCTAAATGAATTTTGAATGAGTTTTTATAGAGATATATTGGTCATGGGTTAAATGCAATCACGTTAGGCTGACACAATGAGAAAAGGAATCGAGTAAAAATGGTCATCTAAGCTCAAAAGTGTTAGGGTGTGGAGCTAAAAGCTTCACCTTGTTGCAAACAGAAGGAGGAGGTTTTTCCCAGCTTGACAGTTGCCGGCGTCGGCAGGCCACAACTGACGTCGGTCAGGGGAAGCACAAAGGAAACCGGCATCGACAGGATATCGGTCGGCATCAGTCACCTCTAGGAAGGCAGGGACCGATGTCGGTCACCTGTAGTGGTCAGAACTGTTGTTGACAAACAGTCAGTTAAGTGAATGCAGAGTTTGCATGTTAGAGACCAGTTCGAGTCTTTGAGTCACCTGTCTAATTAAGTGTTTGCATGAGATCTATATAATAGACTCATAGGCTATATTGTTAAGTTTAGAACTTGTAGAACCCAAGTGTGGAGCTTGGAGAGTTCTTCCCATGGTGGAATCAAGTAGGATTCCCCATGTATGTAAGATCAGGTTTGATATGCAGGGTATTGCAGGATCATGGAAGAGATCTACATGTGATAAGTAAGATCAGGTTGGTCTGCAGGGAGATGTGTGAATGTGAGGGTCAGAAAGGAGATCGGCGGGGGAGCTAGATCCAAGGTGACAGCAATACATCAGGAGCAGGATCATGGTTAGATCTACTTGGAGTAC
Organism: Torreya grandis; assembly: GCA_037957365.1. Classification (NCBI taxonomy): domain Eukaryota; kingdom Viridiplantae; phylum Streptophyta; class Pinopsida; order Cupressales; family Taxaceae; genus Torreya; species Torreya grandis. The sequence goes on from JARHVA010000817.1 coordinate 2,579,207, forward strand.
CAATTCGTACTCGATTGTACTGGATGTACAATGAGGTGAAAAACAGCGTGTGTTAGCTGTGTGTTGTGACCTATGAGAGAAGATTACTCAGGTGGGAAGATTACTTGGAGCCCTTGAGGAGGAAGCCTCACAGAGGTGGAGAAGAGTGATCTCTTTATTGTAATTTCCTTTGTAATGAGTTGAATACAATTATGTGTTGCCTCTCAGTTTCTGTGTTATTTCTCATTCATAGTTATTTGTTCTTCTAGTATTTCCACATGTTTAAGTTGCTTATACATTGGTAATCATGTGTGCTCTTAAATCTGACAATTTGTGTCAGAGCTTTAGGGAACTTAGGTCCTGTCAAAAATGTGATTGGCTAGGAGTGCTAGAAAGGGGACACCCTAGGATCCAGTGTTATATTCCAACTTGGGTGTTATTGTCCTAAGGGTATGGGACCTAGAGGGATGGAATAAACATGGAAAAAGGGACCTAGCTAAGCTAGAATGACATCTTGAAAGCCTATGGATGACTAGGAATTAGTGAAAAGATGCCTAGAAGGGTCTTGAGAGCATGCAAGAGGGACCTGTGGATTGGGTGTTATAAGCCACACTCAAGCTACCAAATTTAACATTTTATATGACTACAAAAACAAATAAATTACAACTAAAAATTAGGGTTAAATAATGAAAATAATGAAAAATTAAGGTTAATAAGTGTATATTTGTATCAATTGCCTCTCCTACATGGCAACATCATCAATTAGTAGATTCCTAGGATGAATTTGGTGGCTTCCTATCACTCTTTTTCTATCT